>CAJQZJ010032307.1:3353852-3383245 GCA_907164525.1 Lophiomys imhausi
AGAGAGAGAGAGAGAGAGAGAGAGAGAGAGAGAGAGAGAGAGAACCAATTCAGACACACCCAGAAGCCCCACCTCCGCCTCTGAGGCACCTGGTATTCAGCAAGATGTCCATAGGGAGCTTCAGTTTCCTGCATCCGTGGACTGAATTAAAGGATGACATGAGACTTTCTGAAAATTGAAGGAGTAGGGAAGGGATGTCAGGTGCTGGGATGATGGCTCTGCGTGTTTGGAGTAATCTGGAACGACCCAGGCTACTTCGAGACACAGAAAACTGCAGATAGCGAGCTGGGTTGGATAGAACCAAGATCCTAAGGAGAGAGGACGTGAAAGGCTGAGGAAGGTGAGAACTAGGGGCATGGTAGGACCCGAGGTCAAGTAGCGTTTTGGATTGCCAGGTGAAGATGGCAGTATGACAGGGGTGGTGCGGGTAGGAAAAGCCCACTAGGAGCCGAGAGTTCTATGGGCGGGCTGCACCTGAGGCCGGGCACGCGGAGCTAAGGGTGCGCGCGAGGCGAACCGAGCTCCCGCAGTCGGGGGGCGCGCGGCAGAGCGGGGATTGGCAGGCGCTCCCGGGCCCCCGCGCACTTCTTAGGCGGAGCAGCTGAGCCTCGCGTGTGCGCGCGACCCCAGCCCGCTGCCTGGTCCTTAGCTCAGCGCTCAGCTGCTCCACCGCGTTCCGCTGCCCGGGTTGAGCATCCCGAGAAGCATGAGCGCTCCCGCAACTCTGCCCTCCGGGGGCGAGGACACCACCTGGGCCCCCGGGATCAACGCCAGCTACGTTCCGGACGAGGAGGATGCGGTGCGGTCCGACGGCACCGGGACAGCGGGCATGGTCACTATCCAGTGCATCTATGCGCTCGTGTGCCTGGTGGGCTTGGTGGGCAACGCTCTGGTCATCTTCGTGATCCTACGCTATGCCAAGATGAAGACAGCCACCAACATCTATCTGCTCAACCTGGCCGTAGCCGATGAGCTCTTTATGCTCAGCGTGCCATTCGTAGCTTCGGCAGCCGCTCTGCGCCACTGGCCCTTCGGGGCTGTGCTGTGCCGCGCAGTGCTTAGCGTGGACGGCCTTAACATGTTCACCAGCGTCTTCTGCCTCACTGTGCTCAGTGTGGACCGCTATGTGGCTGTAGTGCACCCTCTGCGCGCCGCCACCTACCGGCGGCCCAGCGTGGCCAAGCTAATCAACCTGGGAGTGTGGCTAGCATCCTTGTTGGTCACCCTACCCATTGCAGTCTTTGCTGACACCAGGCCTGCTCGTGGGGGTGAGGCTGTGGCTTGCAACCTGCACTGGCCTCACCCGGCCTGGTCTGCAGTCTTTGTGATCTATACATTTTTGTTGGGCTTCCTACTCCCGGTTCTGGCCATCGGATTATGCTACCTGCTTATTGTAGGCAAGATGCGTGCGGTGGCCCTGCGGGCTGGCTGGCAGCAAAGGAGGCGCTCAGAGAAGAAGATTACGAGGCTGGTGCTGATGGTGGTGACCGTCTTTGTGCTGTGCTGGATGCCCTTCTACGTGGTACAGCTTCTGAACCTGTTTGTCACGAGCCTCGATGCCACCGTAAACCATGTGTCCCTCATCCTCAGCTATGCCAACAGCTGTGCCAACCCCATTCTCTACGGCTTCCTCTCTGACAACTTCCGGCGCTCTTTCCAGCGGGTTCTGTGCCTGCGCTGCTGTCTCCTGGAAACAGCTGGGGGTGCCGAGGAAGAGCCCCTGGACTACTATGCCACTGCTCTCAAAAGCAGAGGGGGTGCAGGATGCATATGCCCCCCACTGCCCTGCCAGCAGGAGCCCATGCAAGCAGAACCTGGCTGCAAGCAAGTCCCTTTCACCAAGACCACCAATTTCTGAAAAGCATTCCACCCTCCCTCAGCTCACCTGCAAGCAGGTTTGCACCACACTCTCACCCCGGCAACTTCAGGAAGAGCTCCTGTTGTCACTAAGCCAGCCCTTTTCAGCAGTTTGTGTGCTGTCTCCAAGAGTCTCCGGACTCTTGCTAGCCCCTCTCCTAGGACTGGCTCCAAGGACACCTCCATGGTGGTAGGACTCCCCTGGGAATTAGGCTAGAGTACCAAGCATTCCTGAACCTCTGGCAGGTTTTCAAGGGATGGCAAGCTAGCGGTGGTCAGAGAGGAATGTCTACCCTTGTGTGACTTGTGACAATCAGTGCTTGGAAAAACCCTAGGAGGGTGAGGTAGGCAGAACCTTTGCCCTCTGCGGGCTCTTTGCTGTATGGTAGCTTAGTGTATATGGAGAGAAAGGGGAGAAGATAACCCCTCTGTGTCTGTGTGAGACTCCCGTTGCTAAGTGAAATGTCTATGCAACAGACAAGTGTACTTGCTTTGTTACCCCACAAGTGTCCCCCAATTGTCAAGGGGCCAGTAGCTGACTTCCTGTGAATGTGAAAGGTTTAAAGAAACATGATGTGGGGATTGTTGTAAAATGTAAAACTTTTGGCCAGGAATTAAAAGGCAGAAAGGATAAAAATCTCATCCACTGTAATTTTTCTCCACGTCTTCCCTGGGTTATAGGAATATGAAACCTCATTAAAGCCCAAGTTGTGCTGTGATGGGGAGAGTGTCAGGAAAAGACCAGAGAACTGGTTGGAGGGGAAACAGACTGTGTTTTGACATCAGATGCTTACCACAGTGAAAAGCCATCCCTGGGTGCCTGGTAAGTTAACCAAGGCTCAGTGATCTTTCCCCTGAGGAAGATTCACAACCTCTAAGAGCTTTACTTCTGCTAAAGGAGTGGAGGGAGACCAGCATATGCTGCATCTGGGTGAGAAGTGGCTGATCGAAGCCCAGATCAGTACAGCATAAGATCCTGTTGAGTTCCCCTGACCCATTGTTGGTGGTACTAGAACAATAAGCCAAGAGGGGCAGGGGCAGGAGGGAGCCTGGGTAGTCACCTGGGCAGTTCCTACAGCTGCCTGGCAGGGGAGAGTGGTCTTTAAAAGAAAATACCTGGATTCAATCGTCCTGGAAAACAAAGCTCTGTGTCCTCTAAGATAGTCAACATGACTTCCAGCTGTTGGGAGGCTAATGGGGATCCAGACTGGACCAAGAGGCAGGGTGGAGCCTGGGAGGATGGCCAGCCACCTCGTTTGTTACAGTGCATCTCTGAGAGCCTGGGAGAAGCAGGAGGTGACCTTTCCTCAGCTCCTTGCCTAGAGCCATGACTTGTGTGAGAGTAGCAGCTGCATAGCATATGGGAAATGGACGAGAAGGCTGAATTCTGGTCCCAGGCACAAATGTCTTATAACCCAAGCAGGGCACTCAGGCTAGATCTTCAGAATTCTTGCCTGGAAAAAAGAAATCAACAGACCCTGGTAGTTTGGTGACTCTTTTGTTGGTGCTGCATTTTGTTGTTTTGCTATTGCTGCTGTTTGTTCTGTTGCTGCTGTTTGAGCAAAGATTTCATGTAACACCAGCTAGCCATGAATTCACTGCAGAGTAGCTGAGGATGACGTTGGACTTCTGATCCTACTTCCTCTACATCCTGAATGTTGGAATTACAGTGTGCAGCAGCATGCCCATTTTATATAGCCTGTTAGGGATAGAACTCAGAGCCTCATGCTGGCTAGGCAGGTACTCCACCAACTAAACTATATCCCCAGCCCCACACAGTAACTCTTACCAGGATGACCTCACACTTTTTTTTTTTTTTGTAAGTCTGGAGATTCCAGTTTTTTTCACTAACAGTGGAAAAGAGAAAGGGCTGTGTTAAGTAAGTGTCTGGACATATAACTGTTGGAATTTTACCTGCTGAAATGGTCAGCCAGCTGATGGCCTGATAGTGACAATAGGTGTTGATCGTGGGTGTCTCAGAGGGTTGTGTAGGAGTATGTGGAAGTCATTGGAGTCTGCTAATCACATGATCTTGACTTACCTCTGAGAGAACTGCATAGCCAGGTCTCTTCTGTATCCAAGGCCATGGCTATGGGTTGGAAATCTCTAAATGGAGCACTGACCGCTTTGATTCCACTAGCACATATACATACATATTCACACACATGTGTAAACCATCCCTAACTTGTCATTACTTCCCACAGTCACCCTGGGCATCCAGAACAAGGAAGTCAGTCTCACATCTGTGTGTCTTATGTATGTAACAGCAACTTGTTGCAGGATTTAAAAACTGAATTGTTTCTCTGTTGTGGTGCCTGCTCCAGTGGATAACTGATAAATATGCTTGAACTTCACTGCAAGGATCACCTAGTGGGAACTTTCGGCTGTAGCAATGGTTGCAGTGGACAAAGGTTTTGCCCTAGTTTGAGTGGGTCTGGAGGTCTTGTTTTCAGCCTTCTAATGACTCATCCAGGCTCTAAGACATGCTTGTTTGCCCAGAAAAAGACTAATTCCATTTTTTAATCCAGACTTTTATTTTTTAAATGCAGATTAATGAGGGCTGAAGGGTCAATAGCTTCAAGCTGCAGAACTCACCGATGATAACAGAAAACATCAGCTTTAGCTAGCCCATTATTTCAGCTCTCCAGCCTCAGTTTCCCACTTTTATTCTATGTACAAGGAGGTTTTTGAGTTCCTAGTTCTTCTGTTTTGTCTGCGCTACCACAGAATCTGGACATGAATCCCAGCAAACTTGGACCTCAAAACATTTGTCTGACAGGTTGTTAAGTGGTGAATCACCTCAACTTCTCACTCTCTTACCCTAAGAAGACAGTGCAGCCTTAAACTCTGTGAGCACAGATGACAGAATCCTGAGGCTGTGTTTGCTCAGACAACTCTATTGTGTTATTCAGCCGCACACCCCAAATCTCTGCTCTGTGGCTCCACATGCCCCAGGTAGGAATATTCAGTGATAGTGTGCTAAAGGTGTCCCCTTAGTGACGAAACTGCCTTCCATACAACACGATGAGTCTGCACAGTATGGAACTTGGAATAATTGGCAAAGATGGTGATGGTTATCAACCAAATAACCACAGAAGCAAAAGTACAGTTCAATTTGAAGATAAAATAAGAATCATGGCTAGATATGCAGCTTAATGGTGGACTGTTTGCTTAGCATGTATAAGGCCCTGGCTTTTATTTCCAGAAATACACACACACACACACACACACACACACACACACACACACACACTCACTCACTCAGGCACACGCACACACACACTTCAAAGAAGGAACTTGTCTCCGGTGAGCCAATACAATAGAACCAGCCCTTCCCCTGCAGCAGATGTTCCTGGGACACGGAGGAGGAGGGACTAAGGAGGTGAGGAGGCTTCTGTGTGTGTTATTATTCAAATTGTCCTTTAGTTATTTTATGCAGGCAATGATTTCTTTTTTTTTCTTTTTTTTCCTTTATTTTTTATTTCTTCAAGTTACATGTCAATCGCAGTCCCCTCCCTATTCCTCATCCAGTCCCACCCTCCCACCCTCAACCCCCCCATCCTCTTCCCTTTTTTTTTTTCTTTTAAGTTTAAGGTATATCTTATTTCCCCCTACAGTTTCTCCTTTCAGTCCAACAAATGGCTCTTTCTCTTATAATAATAAATACAATACAGTACAACAGAGGTAATTAGGCCACAGTTATGAGGGTTATATGGCTTAACGTACATTCCCAATGACCAGTCCATATGTATTTGGTACCTGACTTTAACATTCTACTATCTAAACATCTCCATGAGTTTAAAGTTCTATATCTGATTCAACATTCATACTAATTGCAATGCAATTTTAAAAGTATCTTCTTAGATGTATAACACTCTCTTGACTCCTAAACAACTCAAAATTTAATTATGAGACTTTATCTATCTGTTCTTCAATCACCTCAGAGACCTGAGAGGGATAAATATATCTGATTTTATAGGAAGTACAGGGTCTGCAGCTTCCCAAACTAAGAAATGACATACCAGTGGCTGCCTGGACAGTTCCCATTTTCTCTCCATACATTACAGCATCGATCTTCAGTCATTTGGCCCCATTTCTCTGACAGACATTGATTGTAGAGCAGGGGTTATGAAGGACTTACCTACCCTGTCTTGGCAGAGCTAGGCTGTCGACTTACCTGCTTCCAGGTTTTGTCCTTTTTGGACAGCATTCTGTCTACAGTTGGAGCAAGGGGCTTTTCCTATCAAGAGATAGGCTTGCGACTAATTCAGTCATCTCCCACTGGAGATTCTTCGATGCTCATCTTCTACTTGGAGGAGAATAGGGGGTGCTGTGAGGAGTTGATATGTCTTGATATAAAAAAATCTAAAGATGGGCTGGAGAGATGGCTCAGAGGTTAAGAACACTGGCTGTTCTTCCAAAGGTCCTGAGTTCAATTCCCAGCAACCACATGGTGGCTCACAACCATCTACAATGAGATCTGGTGCCCTCTTCTGGAGTGAATGCGTACATGCAGGCAGAACAATGTATACACAATAAATAAATAATCTTTAAAAAGAAAAAAAAATCTAAAGTTATGAAAACATCTTTGAATGCCATATTCTGCAGATCTCTTGAGGTTTTTGAAGAGGCCCTATCTATCTCTTCTTATATTAGGGTAAGCAGATGTTGCTTGTCTCTTAGCAGGTTTATTTCTGATTAGCTTAGCAAGTAACTATAATAGGCTGTCATAGTACCTAACAGAATGACCTGCTTGCATAACCATTAGTTTGCATTTGTTAATTACCCTAAACAGTTCATGACAGTTAGGCAATGATTTCTATTCTTCTGTATTGATGAAAGCATCACTTGCATATGATAACATTCAGTCTTTCCGGGTATGCAGCTCTCTAACTGCTGGTGGTGTTAACAGTTCTGAAGTTGACACCCAATCAAAAGAGACCCCTTTTCTTTCCTCATTGCTTTCTTTATGATCTGTAGCCTACAGAAGGGTGAACCACAGGGAAGACAAGAAGCATGCAGAATTATGGTGAGGCTCTCCCTAAGTCTTTGGGGGCTGTCCCCATTACTTCAGCCCTGGATTCCTCCCACTATCAGGGAGAACTCAGCCCAGAGACCTAGGCAGTTACTGCCTGCCCTTTAGTCTTAAACCTGAAAGAAGTGCTCTGGACTTCAGAAGCCTCCTGAACAAACTGGTACTTTGAATAAGTTCCTGGGCAAAGTTGCGAATTCCCTATGGACTTTGTAACCTTTTGAACACTGAAGGAGTACGGCTCTTTCTTCCAGGCCAGGAACCCATGTTTTGTTTCTTCCTGGAAGAACAGTAAGGACATTCCTCTCAGTCCTGCTTTTACTGTAGTCTGCTGCTGCCTGCTAACTGCTGGCCTGGAGACAGCTTACACTGGGTTTGTGCCACTCTATTTCAGCTTCTTATTTAAGTGACTTCCTGCTTTCAAAGGTCAGGAAAGCTGAGTCCCACTCTAGCCCATCTGACCCAATGTCAGTTTCTCTGGGTGTCAGTGGGGGATTTCTGAGGGAGGAGGGTAAAAACACTGATAGCATCTAAGTGCCTGCACAGAATCTCGGGCGTTTGTGGTGTATACCTTGTAGGTAACAATTTCAGCTCTAAGGGAATAGGGCACAAAGTGAGATGAAAATTAGCATGTGACAGAAACCAGCTGGCCAAGGGGAAGGCTTGTAACCCCTTCCCACCAAAGCTGAAGTGTAACAAATACAGCCTGTGCAATAAAAAAAAAATAATGAGAAGAATAATACAATTTAAAAATGGCCTTCTCTCAAGGTTTTGATCTATGAGACACCGTGTGGGCACCACTGAGCTACTGACATTTCTCCCAGTCTCGGCTCTCTTCCTCCCCTGGAATTGATTTCTTCTTTAATAAACTCTTTCAAATTCTACCACTGTCTGTGTGTCCCTGCCAAGTTTCTGGCTCTGGAATACAAGAACTTGAAAGTTGCAGTGAGTGTTCACTGGGTTCCTGTATCTTCTAATGGCATCAACAAATGTCTTCAAGTGGGAGGGCAGGGGCTACTTTTATATGAGTGAGTGCCCAGATCTGTGGAAAGTGAGGTCTTGTGCCCAAAGTAACCAAACCCAAGTGGAGTGACAGAGGAAGAGGGAGAGGGGTGAGAGTGGCCACTGCAAAGCTCCTCTCTTTCTCTCTGAACAAAAGCTCACCCTGATCTCCCAGCCAAGTGTTCTAGCAGTTGAGGCCTAAGAGGCAGAAGCCAATGCCATGCTAGTGGTATGAGGCCACTGAAGGAGATGCAGGCAGGTGGCCGAATTCAGCTACCATCCTATAACCTCCTATCGCAGCGGATTTCTTTCAGGCAGAGGTTTAAAGACAGAAAACCCCAGCCTGTGGTCTCACAAGGTTATCACAAGGCCAGCTTTGAGTTCTGAGGTTGTTTTTCCCAGGATCCCTGAAGCTCTCTGCTCTCTACCCCCAACCCCATTCCAAGTAGGCATGACCATGGCTGAGGGAACACACTCCATGGGCTCTTTTGCATTTTGCAATCACTTCCAGGCTGAGAAGGATTTTGATTCTCTTACAATATGATGCTAAAACAATATTTAGCTTCTCATGAGTGAGGAAATCAATTGTTTGCTTATGTCTGAACCTGCTGACCAAGAGAAAAAGGAGGAAGGACCCACTTGAAGCAAAAAGCTGAGCCAGGCATTCATTCTTGGGGGGAGGGGGGACAGATCCGGGTGTGGCCTGTGGCATCCTATGAACTACAAGCAAAGGCCTGGAGATCTTTTGGGTACCGCCCTCTCAGAGCCTGACCACTTCAACATGTTTTGTGTTCTTTATAAATCCAGTTTTCCTGACATGACATTGTCACCATTGGTTTGCCCAAGAACAGGAACAGCATTATGGATTCTGGCTTTGTCCACAGCATAACATTACTCCCAGTGTCGTCGCCCCCCCCCCCCCCCGACACACACAGGAGGCTTGAACCCTCTGGGCTACAGCCAGTTTCTCCTTTAGGTGTCTCAAAACATGTTCTTTCCTTTCTGTGACGTCTTGGAACAACAGATATCTCTGTACTCTGCCACACTGACGCGTCTTATAAGCAGAAAGTAAGCGAGAGCCCTTGAAGCTTGGATTTCCCTGCTACTGTAGGGTCGCTCTCACCTTGCAAACCATCTCCCTCCTTAAACTGTAACCACTACCCCAAACTCCACCCCCACAGACCCCTCAGGGCTGACAGGGCCCTTGCAAAGTGACCATATACCCTTAAAGGTCATTCTTGCACTGCCTTGCATTTGCCTTCATGATGTCCCCCATTCCAATGTAATCTTTTCTTTATTCATATAAGCATTTGTTAGTGTAATGTCTTACAGGCTAACAGTGACTAGGTATGTAGTGAATGCCAGAAAATGCTTGCTCATCATTGTATTCCTCCTGCAACCACAGCAAGGCAGCACCACTGGCTTCCATTCAAACTTTAAAGGGAGCCTGTAGTGACATAAACCCATGTATCTGGCTGGGGTCACATCAAGTCACCTGCGATAGTTCCATCCCATGTTAGCTCTGCTAGCTGCTTACGGGACAAATGGAAGGTTTCTCTTTTTAGGGATGTGTAAATAGTCTAGACATTTCTGTTCTCTTTCTGCACAATTTCTAATCCCAGCATGCTCCCGGAGTGGCCTGCAGCACTGAGAACGCTCCTCCTTCCTCTGGACTTCCAGACCCATCCATATGCACCTGTTTGGGCTCATCTTGCACCTCACAGATGACTAGGATGTGCAGTGAAGTCTCCACCAGCAGGATCAAGGCAGAGTGCTTTGTTGCACAAGTGTGCAGACCTGAGTTAAGATTCCTCCCAAACCCACATAAAAGCCTAGCACGGTGGTGTTCACCTGCAATCCCAATGCTAGAAAGTCAGGGAGATGGGTAGACCTTGGGGGCTCATCTCCCTGGAGACAGTGAGATCTCCCAGGATCAGTGAGAGGCCCTGCCTCAGCGAGGTAAACTAAGGTAAAATAAATAAATAAAATAAAATGGAGAAGAAATTTAGGAAGACATCCCAATGGTGACATCCGACCTCCACAGGTAACTGCAGGGGTGAATACAAATGCATGCAGCCATATCCCCAACACACATACACACACACACACACATACACATACACCTATATCTTCCCACAGTAAGAGTTCAAGTCAACACCCAGAATCTCTGCCATACCTGGATATCTAAAATTATCCAAATATCTTACTTAACCATCTTTTCTCATGCTTGCCTCCTGGAAATTTTCATATTCCTACATGTGAAATTCAGACAGCTTAACCATTCCACAAAAAGGGTCTGAGAGATCAGAGTCACAAAGACAGTAATGCGCATCATTGCCGGCAGAAATGAGGATGGTTTCACACCAGACGAAATGACACCTTGGCATTCAGAAACAGACCACCCATGACAGCTTGAATTTTACATGTCAGAGAACAGGCAATGTTGAAGCACACACAGAAAGACCCTCAACTTGGAAGCCAGAGATGCCTCAGACCCCAGGGTGTGTCTGAAGTTGTTATGGTTATACAAATAAAAAATAAATATCTGCACATACAGGGATAACATAAACTCCTTTTACATGGAAAATAGCTGCCTCTTGGAAGATATTTAAAGTCAGAGATGGTATTGCAAGCAGCTTGTAGGGTACAGGTCAGCCTTTAATGTATCCCCGGGTGTTTGTATTGTTTGTGTGCATAAAATACAGTTTAAAAATGAGGGGATTTGGGGAAAGGAAGGAGAAGAGACACCCAGCAATACATTGTAATCTGTTTATTTTGAATCTGTGACATCATAAGCAAAGGCTTTGCCTGTGTTCTAGATAAACCCCAATAAATAAATAACTATGTACAAATACACTGAGTTTTCAAAATAGTAAAGAAAATCCTTTCCTTATAAAAGATGCACACATGATACATTTGTTCCTTATACTGACATATGAGTTCATTCCTAGCTTAGTTAAACCAAAGCCCATCTGGACCCTGTGTGGCAATATCTAGAGGGGTGTACCTGGTCATTTTATTTTTAGCAAGAAATCAAAGCTATGCAGAAAAAAAAATTCCTCAGTTTCTTGATAACAAATGGCCCAGCATGGCCTGCTACTTATTATTAACCAACATTAAATACTCTCCAGAAGTTGGAAACTATTTTGACCAATTGTCCTCAAATGACTGGACAATGTCCCTGTGGATGTTTTAAAATGCAGCTTCCTATGAACTGGTGCCTGGGGGGTAGGCGGTGTTAAGATTTTGCAATTCCAGGCAGATCTCAAGGGAGGCCAAGGGAGGTCCCAGTTCTTGTGTACAGGCCAGCAGCCAGGGCTAGAAGGTCCCTCTGAAGTAGAAAATATTGTCCAAGAGCCTCATTAAGACAAAGCCCCATCCAGGCATCCCCCAGTCTCCATTCCCAAGTTCCCATGTGTCCCGAAGCAGCACATTGCTCTTATTTTGGGACTACGTAGTGGCAAGTGCAGCTGAGAGTCAGCTAAGCAGGAAGCACACAACTCAAAGCTTTGCTGGAAGATGATTCCATCTGTCAGTTTCAGATATGTTCAGCATAAGGACCACATGCATCCCTGGATAGCTATGAATGTAGCCCAATATATCTGAAGATGGCAATGCCCTATTGCAATGTCAAAAGGCTGAATGAAGGATCATCTGAACATTTAACACAGTCAAAAATTAATAACACTATAGAAGCCTGCATAACAAGCTTAACAATAACTACTCTTTTGTCATTCTAAATCAAAACAACAGCAACAATAATAAAGCCTAAGCTCACCCTTTCAAAAATAAAGATGAAAAAAAAAAAAAACAAAGCAAAAAACCCTACCTCCTTGAGTTGAATTTCTGTGACATTCCGGCACTATTACCTAGTGTTCGGCTGTAGCATTTTAACTTTAGTTAAAATTATTTTGTTCTGAAAACCTGAAAATTCTAATTAAATTGCCAAAGCCAGTGGGGGAAAAAAAGAAAACTTTCTGCCTTTAGTGTTTCTTTTCTGTTTCATATAAGTATTTTTTTTGGTCTGGAGAGAAGCAAAGCAAGATCAGGTTTGGGGAGGAGAGTGTGAGTGGGGAAGGCATGGGCAGAGAGAAAGGGTGGGGGACTGGGGATTACAGGCAGAGGAAAACTGAAGGGAAGAAAATGCTAAATACTTTAAAAAAATAAATATCTGGGTCATCTCTAGCCCGTGGGGTCCAGTTTTGCCTCCAAGCCTACAGATCAGCAGCACACACACATCCTTCACCCTGAGGTGAGGGCCTGGGACACTCTGCAGTTGGATCTTCACTGTGTTTGCCACCTCTGTCCAGTTGTCCAGTATCGACTTGGAAGAAGCTCTTCTCCGGTTATCATATCAGCCAGAATGCTTTTAAGTTGACAGAGAGCACAGCTGGGAGGCCAGGGAGAGGAGAGGTACTAGGTACTGAGTCAGGAAAGACAAAGGTGACCTGCCACTCTGGAGCAAAGTCCCTCAGAACTTCTGCAGCGTCCGATCGGTCCTCACGTGCTGCAGCACTACCTCCTTGGCTGATGACACGCACTTGTACTCCAGCTCTGCACGCGCCGCGCCCTGCGCGCCCTGCTTCTTGCGCAGGTGACAGAGAAGCGCCAAAAGCGCCACCACCAGAGACAGGCTGCCAATGGAGATGCCAATGAGCACACCGGAATGCACTGGCCTTGAAGAAGGGGGACCTGTCGGAGAGCCTGGCTTGGGGCTGACTGGCAGCTCCCCAGAGCCTTCCTCCTCACTGCCCTCTTTAACAAGGATGGGGTCACAGTCCTTGCTAACCTGACCAGCAAGGGCCGTGTCGGGCCCACAGAGGCATTCATAGGAGCCCGGAAGATTCCGACACTCACTAGAGCCGCATTCATCTGCAGCACACTCGTCAATGTCCTCGCATATGAAGCCCTCGTCCAGGATGAAGCCTTCAGGGCACTCGCAAAAGGTAGGCGTGTTAGGGTCACAGTCCGCAGGGCATGAGGTTTTATTGCAGAACAATTCACACCTGTGCGGCTCGTTGGGCTTGGGTGCGAAGCCCTCAGCACAGATGCAACGGTACTCGGTGGGGCTCACTATCTGGCACTGATACTCGCAGTCGGATCCGAAGCACGGATCCAGAGGCTCCACACACTCTCCGTCCACCATCTCATACCCATCGTAGCAGAAACATTCGAAGCCACCATTGGTGTTGACACAGAGCTGAGGGCATGGATTGGGCCCCTGCTTACAGTCATCCACGTCCTCACACCGGTGTCCATCGGCCGCCAGCTGGTAGCCTGTCTCGCACATACAGGAGTAAGAGCCCGGCACGTTAGGGTTGCGGATACAGAAATGTTCGCAAAGGTCATCGCAGGATCGCACCGCAGGTCTTGCGCAGGAACGTCCGTCGTCCTGCAGGTAGGTGTCGCTGGGACAGAGGCATGTGGGTTCGCCGGTGCTGCTCTGGTTGCACGAGTGCATGCAGCCACCGTTCCCCACGCTGCAGTTCCAGGCCCCTCTCTCTTCCCGAGCCCACTGTCCCATTGGAGTGCCAGGCGGGGCCTTGCACACCAGCTCCAAGCCAAGGGGCGCCACCGTAGCGGAGCTGCCCAGTGGCAGCGCCTGAAAGCCCCCACCACTGACCCTGAACGGGGTGTTGTAGGTTACAGAGACGTGGGCAGCCTCATGCTCTCGGGGATCCACCACAAGAGGCATGCAGTAGGCTGCGAAGTTGAACTCACAGAGGAAGCCCTCGGCCTCGGTCTCACACGGCTGCTCTTCCCAGGCCCGCTCCTCGAGTGCAGCGTCTGCTGCTTTGACCGTGACGCACAGCGGGCCGCAGAGTGGAGCCGCCTGGTCGTGGGGCCGCGCCCACCTAGTGTAACTCGTGTGGTTGTCGCCAGTTACCCACTTGAAGCCGCGCAGAGGTCCGAGATGCACCGGGTAGCCGCAGCCCTGCGGGAGGTGTAAGCCGATCCAGTGGCGCGAGTCCGTCCTACTGTCCTCGCTCAGCAGAAGGGAAATGACATCGGCGGCCACTGAGGAGCGCACTGTCATCAGATGTCCTTGCAGGCGCTCGCAGGCCTGGCTGGCAGCGAGGAAGGTCACGGGGCCCTGGAAAAGCGCAAAGCACTCGTGCTCCACGCACTGACTGCCTTTGGACTGCAGCTCCGCTAAGGTGGAGATCCCCAGGCCAGCTGGAGCCAGCACACCAAGAAGGAGAACCCCAAGCATGCTGTCCAGGGGTGCACGCTCCGGGGAAAACGCTAGCCTTGCGACGGTGCAGGCACCCAGCCCCGGCAGAGGGGTTTCGGAAGACTGTGGCGACAGCAGCTAGCCTCCGTCGCAGCCTAGACGTTTCTAGCCCGGGCTTGGAGTCCCCGCGAGGCAGCCTCTGACATGCCACTCAGCTGAGGCTCCAGTTTATAAATGCGCGGCCCTCCCTCTCTGGACGTTCGGGAAAAGGAAGGAAGTGCCTGGTGGGAAGGGCTGATGCCGCATTCTCGGATTACTGGGTTCTCTGGACGCCTTGCGCCCGCCCTCCAGCCTGGGATCACCTCTGCGCGATGAGTAAAACTCGGCCAGGGTACTGGGAGGTCCCCGGGCGAGGCCGACAGGCGCTACCAAAGAACAGAACCTTGTCAGTAAGGCGACAGTTCCCGCCCCTGACACTCCGGCTTAACCTGCGGGCAGCCTGTCTTTAACACTCCTCCCTGACCCGCCCCCCCCCCCCCCCCATTACCCATAGATACTACCAGACTTTGAAGGACGGTCTGGTTGGTAGGGCAGGAAAAACAAACAAGCAAACAAAACAAAACAAAAAAAAAAACAAAAGGAAAAGTCGGGTAGGGAATGTGTCTGAAACCTGTAAGATACTGGGAGAGGTTAGCAAACACTCAAGAGGACCGACAGGATTGATCCCTAGGAGTGCCTGCAAGCTAGACCCAAGACTCAGGAAGCCTGGCTGCAGTGACAAGCGGAAGGTTAGGTCCCAGAGGACCTTCGAGGAGGCCAGGGAAACGACACCAGGGCAGCAAGAGGACTGATTGGCATAATAACCCCAAACCCTTCTCTTCTCCTCTCCACTTTGACGATAGGTCTGCGAACGCCAGTTCCTGGGCAGGTATCCCCTAGGCCAGACCCTATCTGGTTCCGTGCGAGTGCTGTATGGGTTTGGAGATCGTTTCCCTCCATCCCAGTCCAATTCCTGCAGAACCCTGTGGGGAAGGTGTGTTTGTTCTGGTTTGTTTTGTTTTGTTTTGTTTTGTATTCCTCTCCTCCAAGCTTATCTCGCACCCCTCAACGAAACTGTCTGGGGCCGCCACAAGGAGGCGAAATGAGCTACAATTGAGTCTACTTGGTTCCTTTTGAGGTGATCATTTCCAAACGAGAGAGATGCCTACACATTCCATTTACTCACAAAGGTCATTATAGAGCAAAGAGGAGGGATCCTGTGGGCAGGATATCGGGCAGCTGGGAGAGGTGGATAGGATTCTGTCACTTAGGACTTTTACCTACTTAAGTATTCACCAAGAATGTGGAAAGCTGGGTCCAAATCAAAGCCTATTCCCCTCCGCCATCCTTCCCCCACGCCCCTCCCCCCCACCACAGCCCTACCCTCCGCGGCCGTCACTTCCACCAAACTGCCAGGAGGCGGCGCTGTTGAACTCTAGACCAATCCAAGGGCAGTGGAGCATTATAACAACCGCTACTGAGAAGAGCGCTGGCTGCGTGGAGCCTAGCCTGAGTTTAGGAAATTCGGCTGTGGGAAGCCCCGCGAAGTTCCCACGGTTTACAAATGAATCTATCTTCGCTGATCCAGTACAGCTCGAACTTTAGATGAGAACAGAAGACTGTGGTGTTCTGACATGGGGGACAGCATGCACAAATGGACACATGACCAAGAGGGTGGGATGAAAGTGTCGAGACTGTAAAAAGAAACTGGTGGAACATCTTCCGTCTACTTGTCCGTGCGATACTCAAACTCTGTCGTGCCATAGCTGAGACCTGTAGAGCCCACCATCCCATTGGTTGAACTTTTTCCTTATTGGGTGTAAGTTTCCTCAGTTCTCAGTGAAGAAAACTTTTCCTGGGGAGATGCAAGACAAGTGTTTACTCACCCTACATAGAGAACCCACGACACACCAAAGTACAAAGAGCTGCGAATGGCTGCCAAGCATTTAAGCTATGGGAATGAGTTTAGCTACACCTGTCATGGGTCCTGGGAAAGAGAAAGGAACGGTGTCACGAGCACACCGAACTCCCCTATGATTTCAGAGAGAGAAAGAAGGCTAAAGGGTCATATGAGAGGCAGAGTTGGTGAGGTTTTAGTATTTACTCCAATTAAGCATAAACAACAATAAATGTAGATGAACACAGCAATCATTACAGCAATCCCAGTCCCAGTAAATCCTAAACTTAATCCTAACATAGCCACATACTGAATCTGATCTTTAGGCTTAGAGTCCGCAGGTAAGGGCTTGGATGTGGTTGCCTTCTTTGTTGTGATAATGAGAGCTTGACCATGAAGCAGGCTTGACTGCGTTATCTTGTTATCTCATTATCTCGGGTCTAGTCTCTCTCCGATCCCAGTCTCTCCCAGGTCTCAATCTCTGGAGGCAGAGTGCAGTCACTGCTGAGGTGTTGAGGGCTTTTCTCTGACGTTTGGGAATTGTCAGTCAAAGTGGAGACCAGAGGCGATTTACAGAAAACTGTAGGAGCCATGCTGCGCCTTATTACAATTCTGTGCTCATATTTATACTCATTTCCTCAGGGTAACTCCCTGAGTGGAAACACCTAGTTTTTGGGTTCTGTCAGGGCTGATAAGCAGCTGTCAGTCCTGGGTCAGCTGGCCTCTGACAGCCTTCTGGCTACCTTAAAGCATTACATCACTTCAATGCATTTAATTTTCACTTCAACTTATTTACTAACTACCTAGCAGCCATTTTCTATGACTGCTTACAGGCTCCTTACAAATGGCCAGGGACTGGACAATGAGGATGGCCTCTGGAGAAGGAGGCAGCATTCTGATGTGGGATTGTACCTCCAGGGGCACTGTTCCAAAGTAGGGACATATTCCCTAGGCAGAAGACAACAGAATATGGACCAGCTGCACTTCCTGAAGAGTGTGAAGTGGCAGGTTATTCAAACACTAGTAATTCAGTACTGGGAAAGCACCGCTTTAAAGGTGCTTACACTCCTGAGTAAGAACTTCTGATCTTGCCAGCTGTTTTATTTAGGGTCTCTATTGCTGTGATGAAACACCATGACCAAAGGGATTTATTTTGTCTTACTACTTGAGGTCCATCACCCAGAAGAGTCAGGGCCCGAACCTAATGGCAGGAACTGATGCAGAGACCGTAGAGGAATGCTGCTTACTGTCTTGCTCCTCATGTCTTGCTCAGTTTGTCTTCTTATATCACCCAGGACCACCAGCCCAAAAGTGGCGCTGCCCACAAGGAGATGGGCCCTCCCACATCAGTCATCAATCAAGAAAACGCACTACAGGCTTGCCTATAGGCCAGTCTACTAGGGGAAATACTGCAACTGAGGTTCTCTCTTCCTAAACGACTAGCTTGTGTAACCGAACTTTTAAATTATTATTTAACACTTATTTATTACTAAATTCACTTATAACAAACACCAACAATTTCTTAACTATTAATCCTATAAAATCCTACAACCCCTTTAACCTATCCACTAAACCTATTGATAATCATAACAACTACTTTCATAACCTTTTACAATGATACAGTCTCTGGGGCAGGTCCTCAGTCATCAGGAACACAGTCTTTGTTGTAGATTCTTTAACACACTTAGCAGTCCTTCTTCTGGATCTCTCAGATGCAGGTTCGTCAGGGTAAGTTGGTTATTGCAGTCTCACCTTAAATAAGGCTTCATGCTTTCTTCTCTGTGGGAGACCCCAGCCGTCTGCAGGCCAACTTACTTCTTTTGAATCAGGAACTCAGCTGCTCTGCCTCAGTCCTTAAAGCCAGGCACTGTTTCCTTTAGGCCACTGTTTGGACAGATCAAACCCCTCTAGGCAAAAGCTGAGCCACAGGGTCCAGTCCTTGGCCTTTTGGTGTCTTGCTCAGGCTTTCTTTGCTCACCGGCTTCTTTCTGCTTCAGGGAGAGAGCTGGCCATCAATGGCCAGCCCTTTTTTCAGCAGGACTCTTGGAGCTCTCTAGCATCAGGGGCCTCTTCTCTTCTGGGCTCCACGCTCTGTCCTCAAATAGGAGGAACTCTGTTTCAGCTTAATTTGGGCTCCGCCCACGAAGCAGCTGAAAACAATGTCAGGCCAGATACTTTGTTTCTTCAATTCTATTGAGTCTTTCCTGTTTTCCTGACTTCCAACTTGTTTTTCAGTCTATTGAGTCTTTCCTGTTTTTGCTGTCTTCATGCTGATAATGCTCTTCAGGCCCCGAATTAAGAGACAGTATCAGAAACTCCTATATATTTTCTAAATCTAATTTATCTAACTCCTACAAGCTTGGACCAACTTGGCACAAAACTAGCCAGTACATCAGTCCTGAATATGGCTAAAAAGCTCGATGGGGTCTTGCAAAGATTTTAGCCAATTTGCCGCCATCTTTGGTGGCTATTTTATGATAAAACTTTCCCTGGGGAGATGCAACACACTTGTTTACTCATCCTAAATAGAGAATCCATAACCAACTAAAGTATAGATAACATCAAAGTCCAACTTGGTGAACCAATGTTTTTGAGGGGGTTAATTACAGGTATAGAAATGACTCAAAAGTAGCTGAATCACCAAAAGCCCCCCTCAACTTGTGTGACAGCTCACAAAGCTGGCATCCTGGAGCACATTTTATAGCCTGTAGGCTGCTCAGCAGTTTGGAGACTTACCTTTCAGGTGACTCAGTTGGTCTAAACCTCTATCAAACAGCTGGTTTGGCCCCAAAGTCTTCTTTGCAACTTGGCTCTACTCATCTGAGTGGACTGTCAGCTTTTATTACTTATTTTGTCAGGGAGAGGCCTAGTGACTGGTCCGTTTCAGGGACTTCTTGAAGCTATTTTGAGTTGTCAACTCTCTTGCTTAAGCAGCCTCCCTGCAGGATGGAATGTTTTAATCTAAAAGGAAACTGTTAACAACAGTGGTGAGTCTTATGCAAGGTGTAACCTCACTACTGTAAAGTGCTGGGACTTCTCCACAGAGAACTCAGTGATGGGAAAAGCTGTCTAGCCACATATAAAGAGGGGCTGGCACTTCCGTATTAGAAACAATACCACGTGGGTACCAGCAGGTCCTACCCACATCCTGCAGAGGACAGGTGGATTTGGCATTGAGCTCTCCTATCCATCACAGCTCTACCTCTGTCCCTAAGGCATTGCATTGCCTTCCAAGACTTCCCCTCGGACACTGCAGCTTTCCTCTTCCTTCAGCCACTGAGGTGCTGAAGGTTCTTCTGCATGCTTTAAACTGCCTCCCATTGAATTAAGTTTTCCAGGCCTCTATTCTTGGTGGTCCCTAGCTTCCCATCTGTATTTCCTTCTCATCTCTATGTGTAACACACTCATCTCCCTCTCCTAGACCTGTTTCTCACTGTGATAACTCCAATTATACACCAACTAAGACATTTTGCTGCTGAGACCATCTCTTCAAAGACCATCACGTCTTACATACTGACTCAAAAAACCAGTATTTTTTCACTTCCAGACATCCCTGAGCCATTTTCACTCTGGACCCTTTTCCCATTTTCAGAGCTTCTGCCATGATGCTCAATACATGTGGTCCTGCTGTCCTATGAGTAATTCCTCTGGTCTTCTAGGTGGCCCCACCGTGGTTACCACTTCATATGTTCTTCTTGGAGTCATCATCTATCTCTGAACTTCTCACTCTATACTGATTTTAACCATTCTCCCATCAGGAGGCAGAGGAGAGAATGTCCCAGAAGGATCCTCCAGCCCAGTTTTGTTCTGTGTTACCATTTGAGCCACACAGTTGGAAAACATCTTTTCATCTTTTTTTTTTTTTTTTTTTTGTCTTGGGCTTCACCAGTTTCACTCTCGTCCTCTCCATTCTCAAACTTCACTGTTCCTCACGTAAATTTATGCTGAGACACCTGGGTTTCCAACACTGTTCCTGGCTTTTAATCTCTCCTACTTCTCAGCCCATGCACTCTCAGATCCTCATACTCTCTCCATGGACTCAGGGAGGCCTGAGCTCCTTTCTACTCCCTTCCTCATTGAAGGCACTCATCACTGGGCCTCTATTCCATGGACACAAACAAGGAGGTTTGCACTCAAGAACACTGGCTTGAGATTGGGAGCCAGAACCTGCGCTGCTCCACCACCCCACCCTGCTTCCGTGACCAAGGTACTTCTGGGCCCGATGGGCGTTAAAAGTCCTGGCAAGAGAAGTTCCTAATCAGTGTCAGAGACATGCCACAACTGTATCTCTTCCAGCATCCAACTCCCATCTCTCCCTTTGTTTAGGAACATCCTCCTATTCATCGCCATCTCTGTCTTCCATAAATGCTGCCTTTTCTAAGTCCTGCTTGGCAAGCTGCCTCATCAACAAATGTTTCTGAGTGACTAAAGCAGAGCTGATCTCTCTGTGAACTTCCTATGCCTCTTTTCATTTATCTGCTCCTTCCAGATGTATCCACCACTTCCAGTGTGTATCCACCACTCCTTCTGCTCCTTCCAGATGTATACACACTTCCATCTGCTCCTTCCAGATGACTACGTCACCTGTGTATCCACCACTTGCTACTATGCTGACAATCTGGCTTCCTGGGATGAGATCTCTTTGTATCTCTCTCACCTACTGTCTTGGTTTATGCAGAACCAGCACCCATGAGCAACTGAGCTTCTGCATGATTAGTAATTATGTGCATTTCTCTGTGTCCCCTGGTGATTTCTTCAAATTAACCTGCAAAGCCAAGAACGGAAGACCTCAGAGCCTTCTGGTAATTTAGAATACAGGTTTTGGAGCTAAATTGGCTGGATTTGAGCCCTCCACCATTTACAAAATTTAGGGTTTTTTTTTTAATTTTAAGATTTTGCAAGTAACTTCACATTTCTGTGGCTGCTCTGTGCTTCAGTTTCCTCGACTGAATGATCAGAACAGTAATACTGAAAGCATTGTGAGGACTGACTAGGTTATGTGTGTGCAACACATTTACTAAAACTAAACTATAATGAACTCTCAGATTTTAGCTAAAAAAAAAAAATCACACGTTTCTTTGGAAATTGAGTTCAGTCACTAATTGCTTCCGATGCTCAGCACGGTCCTAGGCCCCACTAGGAGGTCACTGTCTAATTGGATTAAATTTAGTGCAGCCAAGCAGTTTTGCCAATTATAACAATTGTGAAAAAAAAAATGAAGAAGCAAAGGAGGCATAAGGAAACAACATGCGTAGTAAACATAAATTCATAAAGGTACATACATATACAGGAAAATGATAGATGGATAGATAGATAGATACATACATACATACATATATACATATACACATACATACATAGATCTTAAACAAATAAATCCAAAGTCACACAGTTAATACATGGTGAAACCAGACCCTGTTTGGATAAAAGATCTATAATGTGGAAGACATCTGAGGCCTTGATTAGTAATATGTCAATTATTTTGGCTCAGTTTCTTAAATATCTAATTTTCAGACACACCAACAGAGGTACAGCATCCAGTGTACAGGAGACTGTGCACTTATAACGATTGTTAATTTTCTTGGAAAAGGGTTGTTCGTTACACAGGGCTCATTACTGGTGAAAGCTTCATCAAAGGTTCCTGTGATTACTTGTGACCTTCTACAAGTCTGGCTTTATACTTGGGAGTTTCTGTTTAATTTCTTCTTTTTTAACATTTATTTTTTCCTTTTTATTGTTTTTTAATTTTGTGAATTTCACATCATGCACCCTGTTCCCTCTCTTCTTCTACCTTCCCTCAGATCTGCCCTCCACCCTTGCAACCTCCTCCCACATTAAAAAAAAAAAAAAATCTCATTGTGGAAGCTGTAGTGTGTCTCAGTGTGTCCCACAACATTCCCTTTGTCCACACCTTTTTGCTTGCAAATGTTCGTTATAATGACTCCTTGGTCTGGTATGAGGCCTCTGGCTTCTGCAATTTTGTCAATACTGGAACTTCACTGGGACTCCTCTCAGACATTCTGTTATTGTCCTGTGTCATGGAGAGCCTGTAGTTTTGGATCTGTGGAACTGGCTTTTTCATGCACTCCAGCAATTCACCCATGGGGTGTATGTCAGGGTAGGCCAACTCAAAGCCCTGGTTCTGGGCCTGGAACCTCCACTTGTAGAGCCTGCTCTTCTGAATGCTGCACCATGTGAGAGGCAGAGACAGCTCTCCTGCTTTTGTGACCCCATCAGGGCCAGATCTCCTGTCCACCACTGGGGGTGAGGAACTAAAAGGAAAGTGTAAAAAATTTTAATTAAATTATGTTGGGTGCCATTTGTAGATATAATTAATTAAATTGTTTAAGAGTATTTATATTATCATTAATTGGTTCAGCAGCAGTCAATCCTTAAGCCACCATTATAAATGAGCACACAGAGACACCACATGGATTTTCACAAGCCTTGGCCTGAATTGTGCAAACTTAGCCCATTTAAGCTAGCTCACAATTCTATTACCCAAATATGACCCCATATATACATACGTCCCCTTGGACTGCCATTCTCCACGCTAGCTGATGTTCCTGGCCATGTGGAGTGAGGTTCTTTTTCTAACCCATGGTGAGTGTCATCCTCCTTCCTGCTGCTCCTGGCTGGAATTCTTTAATCCTCTGTCTAAAGTGCAGGCTCCCTGTTTTAATCTCAGGAAGTCCCACCTTTCTCTGTCTTTGCCCAATCTTAGGCCTGAGCATTTTATTTAACCAATCAGAGTCAATATAAGTAACAGACAGCAAACAAGACCAATTAATTAACATTTAGAATGCTTAACACTCCCCCAACAGGAAAGGAGGGGAATCTCGCCCTTGACAATACCACCGCAAAGTAGACAGAAGGCAGGACTGGCTCTCCCACACTCATTCCCTCAGGGCTGGCTCACCCACAACCTCCACATCCAGGGCCAAATGTAGTGTGCTGCCCAGGCAAGGTACAGGGCCTGTTCTCCTGAGTGCTGCAGCATTTAAGGGGCAGGGACAGTTCTCCTACTCTTGTGGCCCCATTGGGGCCAGGTCTCCTGTCTGTCACTGGTGGTGAGGGTCAAAGGGAGGGGTGAGGATCTCTCCCTTGCCAATACCATCACAAAGCAGACAATATGTAGGACTGACTCTCCCATGCTCACACCCTTGGGGCTGGCTCACACACAACCCCCTCATCCAGGACTCCCCTAGTTTCTGGCTTGCTTCCTGTCCTGGGAGCCCATTTGGTGCTTGTCTGGTGCTGGATTGGTGGTTGACACAAGCTAGTTCCCCTTCTGGGCCCCATGGTACCAAAGTGGTGTTGGTATCCAGCTTGCTCCCAACCCCCTCTGCCCCTCCTGGAATGTTAGGCTTAGGCTACTATTCATTCAGATGTTCATAGGTCGGAACACTGAATGCAGAAATAGCCTCTCTCCTCTCTGCCATCTACTGATGCACATGTGACACAGCAGCCACATCCATAATGCCTCTAAGGGCAGATCTGTTTAATTTCTAATGAGAAAACATGACAAAGTACCTGACATTGAAAATACTTTAGACATATGCACTGAAAGCAGGCATGGTTGAAATAGACATCACACAGACTCCAGAGTCAGAATGAGGCTTTCAAAGGCATTGTGCCTACCCCATCCTCATCTTCATCATATTTTATAAGCTGTTACTACTAGAATATAGATATAAAAATTGAGTGTCTGTGGCTATGCAATGATATATCAACTCAAAGGTGGGGAAATAAATGCTGTTTCAGAAAATATTCAGTAACCAGCAGCATGTTTATAGCAAGGTGATTGTTTTTGCTAAGTCCTGGCTCTTACTATGGCTTTCTTCAAGAAACAAGGTATATGTGAACAATCCTTTATTGATCTACTGTAAATGACAAATATATCTAGTGTAAATATATGTTGCATCTGTAAAATGCTTACAACTAATACCACACTTAATAGTGAAACGCTGAAAACCTCCCCCTCTATGATCCTGAACAAAACAAGGATATCTGAGCTTAATACTTCCACTCTGTACTGTACTGTAGTAACCAACAGATGAATTCACATGCTGTTGGATATAAGATCAGTATGCAAAGACAACTGAATTTCTGTATAGCAACAACAGACAACTGAAAGTTAAATTCATAAAACAATTTCATTTATAATAAAATAAAATACTAGGAATAAATATAACAGAAGAATTTAAAATGTATACTCTAAGACAATAAGGCAATATTAAAATACATTTTAAAAGATGTAAACAAACCTATGTCCATGGATCAGAGGACTTAATATAGTGAAGGTGGCAATTTTCTCCAAATTGATTCACAGATCCTGTGCATTCTCTATCAGAATTTCAGGTGATTATTTTTAGCATGTACCCTGAAACTCACACAGTTTTGAGCTGGAAAGCCAAAAATCCTGTAAATAAAGGAAGATTCTCATTCATTCCTTTCAAAATGTGCTACAAATCTATAGCTAGTAAGACTTGGTTACAAGCAACTACATCAGTGGAGTGAAGAATTGAAGCATAGCACATTTACGGCTAATTGATTCCCACAAAGGAATCAAAGCTATTATGTGGGATAAGATAATTTCTTTGAAGCTGGAGACATGATTCGGCAGTTAAGAGTACTGGCTGTTCTTCCAGAGAACCTAAGTTCAATTCTCACTAACCACATGACAGCCCAAAACTGGCTACAACTCCAGCTCCAGGGGATTAAATGCCCTGCTTCTTGTGGCCTCTGTAGGTACCCATCATAAACATGGTACACAAACATACATACAGGCAAAACATGAGTAAAAATAAAAATAATAAATAATATTTAAAAGAATAATCTCCTCAACAAATGATGCTGGGTAAACTAAAAAACCCATATAAGGTAGGACTAGAACTCTACCTCACACTGTATCTAAAAATTAATGATAAATAGTTCTTAAAAAACTAAAAGAGAACATTAAAACTAAAAAACCTATAGAAGAAATTATATGTGTAAGCCTTCATAAAGTTTGTGACTAGGCAATGATTTGTTGGACATGACACCAAAAACACAAACAACAAAAGAAAATGCTAACTGGACACTATTCACGTTAAAATTTATACTTCACAGAAAATAGACACCCCCATACTGGAAGAAGATATTTACAATTCAGATTGATAAACAACTTCCCCCAGACTATATAGGGAACTATTGAAAGTCAATAATAACACAACTGACTCAAAGGATGTGACAAGACAATTGTCTAAAACAAATGGTCCACCAGCACATGAACAGATGCTCCACAGCACCAGCCAGAAGAGAAATGTAAATCAGAATTACAGTGAGACATCCCTTCACACTGCATAAGGATGGCTGCATTTAAAAATGCAGATAATAATTGTTGAAAAAAATGATGAGAGAGGAGAACCTTTCTGTAAGTAGGAGCTGGAAAAGGCAATGGCACCGCTGCTTTGGGAAGTAGTTGGCAGTCCCACAAGTTGTTAAGCAGCTAGCAGGAGAAATGAATATATTTCCACATAAAATTTGCACATCCATGCTTACAACTGTGTCATTATTAATAACTAAGTAGTAAAAAGAACCCAAACACCCACAGGCTGACGAATAGGTGGATACAAAGTGGGATGTGGCTATCTGGAGTAGGTCTTGGCAATAGAAAGGTATGAATGGCTGACTCGTGCCATGTTGCGGGGGGATAAACTTTGAAAATGGTGCGCTAAATAAAAGACACGGTTCACTAATAACCACATGTTGCATGGTTCCATTTCTATGACATTCCAAACAGGAAAAATCCAGAGGGACAGGGAGTATGATAGTGACTGCTTAATGGACATACAGTTTATCTGGGGCATAATGACAGCCTCTTAACATTGATTGTGGTTACAGTCACCCATCTAGGTGACTGCGCTGAAGGCCATTTACTTGCACATTGTAAATGGGTGAATGGTATAATGCATGAAACACATCTCAGTAAAGGTGCTTTCAGAAAGGACATACATTTGCTAATTACTAAGCATTCTGGAATAACAGAACATGGACCCTGCCAAGAGCACCCTTCAGCCTTTCTCCTACTGCTGGGAGCGTCACAGTGTGAGATTAAAAAATAAACAAGACGAGCCGGGCGGTGGTGGCGCACGCCTTTAATCCCAGCACTTGGGAGGCAGAGGCAGGCGAATCTTTGTGAGTTCAAGGCCAGCCTGGTCTACAAAGTGAGTCCAGGACAGCCAAGGATACACAGAGAAACCCTGTCTCGAAAAAACAAAAATAAAAATAAATAAATAAATAAATAAATAAATAAACAAGACCTACAGCCATCTCTCCATCCATGTGACTTAGGGAGGATAATCTCCACAGGTTTCTGCAGAAGTCAAAGAAGGCTGATAGATGCCTGGTGAGATGTGGAATCGGTTACCCTGTGTGCTCTGTGTGGGGACTAGACAGGACATGGTGTACGGTGGACTCAGCAGGACTCACCATGATCATCTCAGTTAGGTGTCCTCATTGGTTTACTCCTAGGAAGAGTCTTCAAAGAAAGCAGAAGCCTTGAGGAAAACAGCAAGAGATCTACAGCATCCAAGCCTACTGAGCAAGGTGCCTTTCTGAAACATTTACCTGCTGGCATCAGCAGCATATCAATGGCCTGTAGTTGATGATTGAGATGTAAGAAATGATGGTGCCATGAACCACATCTATCACTAGTGGATGAAGCCTATGGACCCATTCTCAGGATAATATTTAAGATAAATACATCAACTACAGTACAGAATTCTAAAAGGAAATCAATCATATTGAAATGTGATCAAATATAGCAAATATCTTCTAGAAAGCAAAAAAATTGCAAAAACTTAATGAAACTTGTTAAAAGCTTAAAAGACAGGGGAAGCTAAGACACCTCCCCACAAGTCCAGGGACAAGCTCAAAGAGGACTCCTTCTAGATATTGTACTGAGAAAGTTATGTTCTTCTTCTGTTGTTTGGCTTTCCCAGTGGTGTCACTGGGCTCTACCTCAAAGATGGTTTTGCCTGTCAAGGCCTTCACAAAAATCTTTCTTCCACCTTTGAGGCAAAACACCCAGTACAGGGAGGACTCTTTCCAGATGTTGTAGTCAGACAACGTCTTCCAGCTGCTTGCCAGAAGAGATCAGCCTCTGCTGGTCAGAGAAGGTGCCTTACTTGTCCTAGCTCTTTACCTTGATGTTCTCAATGGTATCACTGAGCTTGTTCACCCTAAATGCTTCTTTCTGAGTGTTCTGAATATCCATAATTTCAAACTGGTGGTCTGTGTAAATAATACTTCCAGAGATCAGCAATAGCACAGATATCTGTGATTCCCACTTCTGGTGGTCCAGGTCCTGTCAGCACTACTGTGGTATGTGCTGGTTCCTCCTCCTCTTCCTCGTTCTTCTCTTTCTCCACCATTTCTCCTCCTTTCTTCTCCACTTCTGTTCCTTCTTCCTTCTCTTCCTCCTCCTCTTCCTCCCTGTTTGCTCCTCTTCCTCTGTTTCTTTTTCTTTCTCCACTTCTTCTTCCTCATCCCCTATCTGAATGAAAAGATACACTAAGTTGTATATAAAGATGGAAAACAAAAATGTACCTGTTTTTCTTTCAAGCTGACAGAACTTCAAAATTAAGAATCACTAAATTGAGAGAACACAGAGCTCTCTCTCTCTCTCTCTCTCTCTCTCTCTCTCTCTCTCTGTGTGTGTGTGTGTGTGTGTGTGTGTGTGTGTGTGTGTGTGTGTGAAATTCAAGATACATTTGTGCCATGTTGTGCTCTTCCATATTTCTCACGGATATTATTTTAATTTGAAACATAATGCATGTTTGAAATGAAAATGGTCTTACACTTAGCAGCACCATCCTGGAATTAAGTCCTTAGAAAAGAGCAAAAAATTTCAGAAGTGTTATTTCAAAGATGTCAAATGCGCTTTGACTTTTAGCAAACACTTCCTGGGGATAAGTTCAGGGCTCTAAGACACACAGTACATAAGGATTAAACATCAAGCATGTGTAGAGAACAGAACTTATTTTGCTAGGAGAGAGAATATAAAAAGGAAATCATCCATTTCAATGTTATGATAGAAGGATAATTTAATATAGGCTCTAAGTATATAAAAAGTGAGAAATCAAGAAATAATACACTTGTCCTAAAATTAATTGCGCATATTTAATGCTTGTCTTTAATATTTTTTAAATAGCTGAACATTTTGTTAACCTGAGAAGTATATTGAAGGTATTATAACTGATACAGCCAGTGAGTTAAACATTCTGGAAATTACTGTGCCTAATTTAGAAAAAAACTGTGTGTAACACTTAAACTATCTCTGAATGAAAGCATAACAACAATTTTCAGTTTTCTGTGTTTATGTTTTTTGTTATAAAAGCACAAATTTCATAAATAAAGGTTTCAATTTTATGAAGAAGATAAAATACTTCTCAGCAGTGAAAAGTAGTAAACTTCCACATATTTTGGTTATTAATATTCAGTCTAATTTTTGCAGTTTTATGCAAATAGGAGCTATTTTGACTTATTTCTAGCTCTGCCTCACAATGAGCTTCAGAATGCAGCTATTCTCAGGGTAAGGTCTGAGTTCTGCGTCTTATGAGCTCACCCTGCACCAGCAGGCCTGATTCCCCAATCACACATTTTATGGGGCAGATTTTTATCCCATGGGTTCAGGCTGCACAGAAGGTACCCAGCCTGTCTCTAACCTTTACCATTCCAAGTTTACTATTTGGATACTGTATCACACTGTGTTTCGGCTTAATGTGAAGAAGACAAGGCAGTAATAGAGCTCCATAGCACCCATGGATCTGGATGAGTCCTGGGGACACCCTAGAACAGAGATGGTTATGTCTTTCCATAAAAGGTTAGAATCACTCTATCAGGATGTTTGGATCCTCCCGTCTCTGTTGTAACCAGACAACCCTGCTTTGGAATCATGATGGAGGTAACATTAGCTGCATCCCATACAAATGAATGTCTGCTGCCTTGTAACAAAAATCCCCAACACGTTCTTTTGGGTAGAGCCAATATTTGAGCTTTCTGTCCAACCAAGTCATTAACTGTGTGGATTTGAACTGAGTTCTTTTCAACGTCTGGCAGAAGCTAATACAGACTGACAACATATATTCACCTACATTTCATTGAAGACTAGGGACTGCATATTAGATTAGTAACCTCAGGCCTTTTATGGTTGTGACATGTGTGATATTTCCAGTAGTGAAGCCTTCAAGAGCAGGAGGCATATATGTAGGGAGTTCTTTGGGGGCCAAAAATGGCCAAGACTTCAGCCCATTATTTAGGAATCTCATTGTCACCTACAGGTCTGTGGATAATTGAGAATCTCTCTCTCTCTCTCTCTCTCTCTCTCTCTCTCTCTCTCTCTCTCT
>CAJQZJ010032307.1:3383255-3416697 GCA_907164525.1 Lophiomys imhausi
TCTCTCTCTCTCTCTCTCTCTCTCTCTCTCTCTCTCTCTCTCTCTCTTTCTCTCTCTCTCTCTCCCTATAAATAGCAGAATGCTCCTTGCTGGGGGAGCTGCAGACCCACTCACTTCCACCCAGAGCCAGCCCACCCACTACAGACTTCAAGGTGAAGGGACGGGTGGAAAATATTCAATCCACACCCAAATCATTACAGATACTTAAATTGAGTGATATTGATGCCAGATCCCGCAGAGGCATTGGTAGAAGCTCCTCTGTGGGGTTTAGTCCTCCTTGGAAGGGAATTTTGGAAAAACACATTAAAATGTAGCCTAGCTTGTTACAGGGTTTTCCAGAAGTGGGGCAGTGGGATGGGCACTTATCTCTGGTTTCTCCTCAGAGCAAGAAGTCACTTTTCTGTTCCTGATGACCAGCTGGCCACTGAGGAGCTACTGAGCCAACAGCTGCAAAAGATAATTTCAGCAACATCCTGATGCAAATCTCAAAGTCCAGCTGGTTCCACTGCAAGTAGGATAAACACAAACAGCTGAAAAATTAGTAAACCTAGAACTTGAAATACTCCAGAGACACTGTAATGTTCGATTTTCTCATCTCGTACATCCTGCTGTTTGTTATCTGTGGTGCTTAAGTCTAGACATCATTTTTGTATTTCACCTTGCTGTCTAAAAGTCACATTTCATTAGGAACTAATCAGTCCTTTTAAACAAAATATTTGGCTTCCTATCCTATCCTTTCTCTTCCTGTTGCTGGTACTCCATTGCTGATCCAGTATCTTTCTAAAGAGATGAAACCCATCAGTCCCCAGGGCTCAGTAAAAGTAACAAAGATGCAGATACTCTTCCCTAGAATGCTGAAAATATCAGGGCTCTTGGCAGAATAAAAGTCGGCTCACATTGGAAGGGCAATGGCCTGCTGCAGCACAGGCTCAGGAAGAGTCTACAAGGAAAGGATAGTCTCTAATACTTGCTCATCAATATGTGATCTTAGACCAGCCCCTTCCATGTTACCTAGACACTTGTTAGAGATGCAGAATTCTTGCCTTCATTCACCCTGTGCCTTTTGCATCAGAGCATGCTTGCTGAAGAGGGGGAGGGTGTTTGGGAGATTTGCTGCATACATTCCCAGAGAAGGGCTGTGTTAGAGAAAGAGCCAAATGGTCAACTCAATGGCCTCAGTGAGCATCCTGCACAGGAACTGGGTCTCCCATTTGCCTCCCATCAGATCGTAGATGATCCTCTCTCAGACTGGATCAAGACAACCAGATGGTATCTTCTCTATTTCAGCCAGGGGGAACTTGTCTGAAAAAAAGGATTCCTGAGCCCAGACATACTGAAACAAAAACGCTGGGGTTTGCCTCAGCCTTCCAATGGATTCTGAGGCACAGGTTTGAGGAACATAACCTCACTGTAGAAGGTATGAATGAGTGACCTCCAAGGCTCCCATCCCATCTGCATCACCCCACCTCTCCCTCCTGGGCTTTTCACTTGGAGCTTGTCTCTCCCTTTCTTGGCCCTTGTCATCACAGTGTCTGTCCCTGGGTATAGTTATCCCCAGTCCTGCCCTAATGTGATGGTAGAAATCCACACTTAAGTCAAGATAAATGGAATTTTAGAATTTTAACACAGAGAAGTAGAACAAGCATCAATGTCATGAAGCCGAAAGGTACAGCAGGATGAAAGGAAGAGAAATTTCTGGCCCCAGATGCTGGGGTTTTCAGAATTCCCAGAGTAGTCACGCCCTGCCCATCTCTGGTCTTCTGGTCAAGGTAAATGAACAAATACCCATTAGAGTCTGCCACTAACCACAGTGAGGATACTGACCGTGCTACTGAATGTCATCCTCGTATGTATGAACTTGAGCAAGGTTTGGGTGTGGTACACTGGATTGCCTTTTATTGGCTTCCAGACTTTTCAGCATCAAGGTCTGGCCCCTCTCGTTAGTCAAATATCACTATTCAATTGTGTAAGGAACCAATTTTATTAGGTCATACCCGTTAAGGCAAAGTCAACAAGCCTTTTCTGCTAAGGGCCAGATGACAAATACACTAGCCTTTGCAGGTCACTTAGTCTTTGCTATTGCAGGAGAAAAGCAACCACAGACCATATGTAAATGAACGCATGTGGCCGTCTTCCAATGCAACTTGATTTATGGACTGTGAAATTTTTATAATCCTTGTGTACCATGAAATATTTTTTTCTGTTAATTTTTCCTAAACATTAATATATGTAATAACTATTTTTATTGGCTCTCAGGCCACATTACAAACAGGCCATGGAACAGATTGGGTCTTCAGGCCATCAATTTTTCAACTTGCTTTGCACACACTACAAAAAAAAAAAAAAGAATCTCAGCAGTTGCAGCCTCTGCTTACAAACACTTTCTCTGGTTGAAAAAAGAGATAGAAAGAAACCCAATGACTAAGAAGCATTTTATTCAAAAAGTATGAAATAAAAATATTACCCACTAGGGATGTTGAACAAGTTATGGAGGTTAAAGAGAGGTTACTGACTATGAAGGAAGAGGAGAAGAAAAAAGCAAAATGCAATAGATATTTGGAAGTTGAAGATGGAAGAGTTTGTTGAAGGATGAAGAAAGCCATTAGCTTTGTACTATAGGACAAGAAAGGAATTCTATTCTGTTCTTTAGTAAGAGGAAAAGCATCCCTATAGCCCTCCTCCTTCCCCAACAAAACCACGATCTCAATAGCTCCAGATATTTTTGTTTGTTTTTTTGTTTTGTTTTGTTTTTCGAGTCAGGGTTTCTCTGTGTAACAGTACTGGCTATCCTGGAACTCTCTCTGTAGACCAGGCTGGCCTTGAACTCACAGAGATTCACCTGTCTCTGCCTCCCAAGTTCAATAGCTCCAGATCTTAGCTGACGCTCATCCTCACTGGATTCTGGGGATGCCTCATCTTTTGACTTACTGAAAATCTGAGACTGTATTTGTCTGAGCCATCTAGTCTCTGAACTCATCACTGATCATGCATGGTAATGCATCTTATCTTTGGCTGATAAGATCCATCTTTCCTGGAACCAAGGAACTTCTATCCTCCAATCAAGTCAGGCAGAGTCAACCAACAGGAGTCATGGTTTCTGACCCTTCAGACTTCACATTGTGTACACTCTGCTGTGAACATGCCAGTTCTAACTGCTCTTCAGGGTACCCTGGACTACTCTGGCACAATGTATGTATTTTTAAAATTTAAAAATAATCTGTTGTTAACAGTGAGTAGTACAGTATTTTCTCTGATACAGTGTACACATTTCCATTTGTTGTCACGGCCAGTTACATTAGGCAAGTGGTTTATAGCAACACACTATCTTACAGTTTTGCAGGTAAAAGGTCCAAAATCTCAGTCTCTGCAGAGCTGAAGACCTTCCAGAGACTCCAGGCAGAACCTTTTCCTTCATCTTTTGTTGAGGATACCAGTCTCTTCCTCCTTCTTCAAAGCCAACAGCACAAAAACCATCTTCAATTCTCTCTCTCCTTTCTCTTTCTTTCTCTCTGACTCATCCTCTCTTCTCCCTCTCTCCCCCACTCCATCATCACTTCTCTTGATTAACTCTTCTGTCTCCCCATTCAACCTTCTAGAGACCCTATGAGTGCACTGAACCATCAAGAGTGAAAGAACAGCAAAGGATTAGTAACCAAACCAAGGAGGGAAAGGCCTTCTTGCACAAATGGCATTAAGTGTTTCTGTTGCAGCATATAAGCAGATATAGTATTTGGGTTGCAATTTATGAACTCTTAAATGACCTAATCATCTCTTTCTCCACTAAATAGACTGTTCCCATTTAAAAACTTCCATTGTCAGGTACATTACCCCACTGGGCAATCAAAGTGTCAACATCTGTACTGCAATTAAAGAAAACGTGTTTTCCAGATTTTTGCCACTCTCATTGTTTCCCTTTGAAAGAATGTTCTGTGCACAGCATCATGTTGATGCAGCCTGTGCTAGACAGGGTTTGAATACATTTCAAAACTGTGTCAGAAATGAGGGTCCTGCATTGTAAGCTATTTGATGCAGCAAGGTGTGCACAGAGATCATTGGCAGTTGTTGTCATGGAACTCAGCCTTCCCTCAGAGTCCTCTTTGGAGTGAGGTCTATGATAGCATTTCATTTTCGAGAAATGGTAGCATACATGCTAGCTAAAATCATGTAACTATGCCATTTTACTCTAAGGCAGATGGCAAAATTACATTTAAAATAACAAATGAACAGTCCACATGCCTGACAACTGGGCAATTTAGAAAGCGTTATTTTAGGCATATGGAATCCTTTTCTTAGACTTGTTATAAAAACAATTAATCTGTAAATGTACCTGATGGAAAGTTCTAGAATTCCTGCCATTCCCTGATGTTTACAGTTTTGGTTAATATTTATTAGACCTTTATTATATATCATTTCCCTTCATTCTTTCCATTTTCTGACAACGTGCTTTGTGTCAGGCTACATATCAAATATAAATCAAAAATCATTTCCTGTAATTCTTGTAACAAATGAGTGTCTACATTATTTTTATTATTCCCATTTTACAGAGGATGGAACCACATTTAAGTAGGTCAGCCAAAGCCACAGGGTATCTGTGAAACTGGGATTCAATTGTAAGCACTGACATCAAGCACGTAACCATGTCTACCCTTGAAATGGATTAAGCAAAAGGAAATGTCAAAAGACATATGAGCTTTTCTATTTTTATATAGAGTGTGTGGGTATGTGCATGAGACATGTAAAGTCTTCATTAAGACAGTCTTGTGAAAGGGGCATTGGATAGATAAGGAGGCACAGCCCCTGTATTCAAAGTAGTCCCAAAGCAGAAACACCCATATACATTAGTTTGTTTTCTTTTTCTATAACAAAATGTTAAGGCTTGAAACACTATAAAGAAAAGAGAGTCCAAGGCTTTTACCCACTTTCTCTTCTAATAGATTTAGTGTGTCAGGCCTTATGTTAAGGTCTTTGATCCACTTGGACTTAAGTTTTGTGCAAGGTGGTAAGTATGAGTCTAATTTCATTCTTTTACAAGTGGACATCCAGTTGGACCAGCAACATTTGTTGAAGATGCTGTCCTTTTTCCATTGTATGGTTTTGATTTCTTTGTCAAAAATTAAGTGACCATAGGTGTGTGGGTTCATTTCTGGGTCTTCAATTTGATTCCATTGATCCACTGGTCTGTTTCTATACCAGTACCATGCTGTTTTTATTACTATTGTTCTGTAGTACAACTTGAAATCTGGGATGGCGATGCCTACAGATTTTTTTTTTTATTATACAGGATTGATTTAGCTATTCTGGATTTTTGTTATTCCATATAAAGTTGAGAATAGATTTTTCCAGGTTATACAGAATTGTGGTGGTATTTTGATAGGAATGGCATTGAATCTGTAAATTGCTTTTGGCAGGATGGCCATTTCTATTATGTTGATCCTACCTATCCATGAGCATGGGAGATCTTTCTAACTTCTGATGTCCTCTTCAATGTCTTTCTTCAAGGACTTGAAGTTCTTGTCATACAGGTCTATCACTTGCTTGGGTAGAGTTACCCCCAGGTATTTTATATTGTTTGTGGCTATTGTGAAAAGTGTTGTTTCCCTAATTTCTTTCTCAGCACATTTATTTTTTTTTATAAAGAAGGGCTTCTGATTTTTTAAATTAATTTTGTATCCAGCCACCTTGCTGAAGGTGTTTATGAGCTGTAAGAGTTCTCTGGTAGAATTTTTAGGGTCGCTTATGTATACTATCAGATAGTCTGCAAATAGGGACTCATCAGCACAGGTAACAACTTCCTGAACAGAACACCAACAGCTCAGGATCTAAGACCAACAATCAATAAATGGGACCTCACGAAACTGAAAAGCTTCTGTAAAACAAGAGACACTATCATTGGAACAAAATAGCAGCCTACCACCAACCCCACAACTGACAAAGGGCTATTATCCAAAATTTACAAAGAACTCAAGAAACTAAATGCCAAGAAACCAAATAATCCAATCAAAAAAATGGGGAACAGAGCTAAACAGAGAATTCACAAAGGAGGAATCCCTAATGGCTGAGAGACACTTGAAGAAATTCTCTGCATCCTTAATCATCAGAGAAATGTAATTCAAGACGACTCTAAGATTCCATCTCACACCTGTCAGAATGGCTAAGATCAAAAACTCAAATGACAGCACATGCTGGCGAGGGTGTGGAGAAAGGGGAACCCTCCTCCATTGCTGGTGGGAGTGCAGGCTTGTACAACAACTATGGAAATAAGTCTGGCAATATCTTAGAAAACTTGGAATAGCTCTACCTCAAGATCCAGCCATACCACTTCTGGGTATACATCCAAATGATTCCTCACCAAACCACAAGTACATTTCCTCATCTATGTTCATAGCAATCTTATTTGTAATAGCTACAAACTGGAAACAACCCAGATGTCCCTCAACTGAGGAATGGATTTAAAAAAAAAAAAACTGTGGTACATCTACACAATGGAATACTACTCAGCCATCAGAAACAACAAAATCATGCAATTTACAGACAAATGGATGGAACTAGAGAAGCTCATCCTGAGTGACCTAACCCAGACCCAGAAGGATACACATGGCATCTATTCACTTATAATCGGAATTTAGCTATATAGTACAGGATATCTATTCTACAGCCAATGAACCAAAGGGAACAGGAACATAGACTGTCATTGAGACACTTTACCCTTGTGGGGCTGCCTTCTAGGTCCCCAGTGTATGAGGAGGCTCTTGGCCCTCGTATGACTGCTGAACTGGGGCTGAAGACTGATATGTAAGGAAACTCCACTCTGGAGGAGTGGGATGGAAGTGATAGGGGGTAGAGGGTGGGAGGGCAGGACTGGGAGGGGTGGAAAGAGGACACTGTGATGGAGATGTAACCTGAAGTAATAAATAAACATAAAAAAAAGAAAAGAGGGTCATTTGGCTCATAGGCTTTGGCAGATGGTATCACATGACAAGAGTACCTGAGAGGGCACACAGGGAAGTTACTAAGTATGGCAAAAATCTTGCCATTAGGAACCTGATCTCATTTGAAGTACTTCATTACTGAAAATCCCAACTCACTCCCTGCTGTCAATCCTAATCTCTTCTAAGAAGAACAAGTTAAGCCCTATGTCTTAAAGAGTCTACTAACTGCTCAATATCACACTAGGAACCAAGCTTCCCGAACATGAGTCATAGCACCATATTTTAATCAACAGGAAAACTGGTATGTAAATGGTGCTATATTGATTTCCACTCAATAGCTTAAAGAAGTGAATATGGAACAGCATGAATAAATCTCAAACAATTACACTTACCACAACTTGAGAAAGTACTTACTTCTACTCTTGGCTCTCTAGAACAGTGAATCTCCCTGAGCTCAGTCTCGTCTCCTAAAATGAAGACAAAGCTTACATCATGGGGTTGGGGATATCTTATTTAGACCTTCAGCCATGCCTTCATCCAGGTGATGCAGACTTTTTTCTACTCTGATCTTCCTTGGCCTTCCTCTCACAGCTTTCCTTCCAACTTCAGGTCTGTGGAGTACTGGAGTCCTTTCTTCACAACTCCATCAATACCCAGGTAAGTTCAACCTTGACTCTCAATTGATGGAGTCAACCAACAGAGTCAGCATCTTCCCTGGGTTCTGCCTCTTGCATACAGCAACACTGTAATTAAAGCACTTGCTTTTGTTCGGCTGTTTCTGTATTCACTGCCCTACCACTTGACACCTCGGTGCCCTCTCCAGCTCACCTAACCTCCTGATGCTCAAGAGAAGCTAAAGTGCCCAGTGCAGTACACTAAAATCTAAACACATCTGTTTCATGAGTAACATTCGTGAGTGAGTTTAAAGATGAACCACCAACAACGTGGAAGATACATTTTTAAAATGCATACCCGAGAAAGGACTGTTGTCCAAAGTACACAGAGATTTCCTGAAACTCAACCATAAGAAGACAAACAACTCAAGTCAAAATGGCCCCAACCTCTTAAGAGACACAGATAGCAAAGAAGTATATAAATGACCTATCTCATTGGGAACTGTGAATTAAAACAGTGGGATACAAATACACACCTATTAGAATCTATGCTGAGAACAATGTGGAACCCAGAGCTGTGGCTCTCAATAGTGGGAACGCAGAATGACTGGGATGCTCTGGAAGGCTGGCCGTTCCTTCCCAAAGCAGACACACCCTTACTCTCTCACTCATTCGTCCCAACCCTAAACATTTATCCAGATGAACTGAAAACTTAGATCCACACAGACATCTGTATGAGAATATTTCAGTAGCTTTATTCGTGAGTGCCAAAGCTCAGAAGTAGCCATGTTCTTCAGTAGGTGAGTAGATAACTGGAAATATCTTAGTCAGTGATCAAAATCAATAAATTATCAAACCATAGAAATGACTGGGGAAACTTTAAATGCACTCAGCCAACTGGAAAATGTCAAATTGAAAATGCTACACATTGTGCAAGGCACATTCCAGAAAAGACAATGTTAAGCTATCAATAGGAGAAATCATGGTTCTCAAGGGAGCAGCAAGGGTGGACCGAGCACGGGAGGACATTCATGCCACTAAAATCACCCTGCCTGATGCTGCTATGGTAGAATGTGTAATTAATCACTGTGTGTGTGTCAAAACCCATAGAGTGCACAAGCTTGGTGTTAGCAAGGGCTTGTGGTGCACACATCTGTAATCCCAGAATTCAAGATTCTGAGAAAGGAGGATTGAGAGTTTGGAGCCAGGGTGGGCTCCACAGAAAGACAGCGTTTTAGACACAAAGCAAGGAGGCTAGAAAGATAACTCATCATTTTACAGCATGCACTGCTCTTCCAGAGCACCTAGGTTTGGTTCCTAGTACCCATGTCAGGTAGCACACAACGGCCTGAAACTTCAGCTCCGGGAAGATCTGATGCCTTTGGTCTCTGCAGTTTCCTGCACCCACATCCCCACATATGGATGTATACATGCATGTAATTAAAACTTTTTCAATTCTTTTAAAAAATATATGTTTATTTTATATATGTGTGCGTCTCTGTGTGCATATGAGTGCCTAGATGTATATCTGTGCACTATGTGCCTGCAAAAGTCCTAGAGGTCAGAAGAGGGCATTGGATCCTCTGGAACTGGAGTTATAGGTAGTTGTGAGCTATTGTGTAGGTGCTGGGAACCAAATCCAGGTCTTGTGCAAGAGCAGTAAGTGCTCTAAACTGCTAAGCTCTCTCTCCAGCACCCTTCCCAAAGAAAATTGTAAAAAAAGTGCCTTAGTGGGTGAACCTTTTGCATGAAACCCAGAAATACAAACTTTATATGGCAAGCATCAAACTGAAAGCCACACGTTGGCCTTGGAAGACCACAGAGGCAAAGTATGATGTATTAAGACACTGCAGAAGCCCTCATTTGCTTACTCTGAATGTCTCAATTCAAGGGGAAAAAGCAAGTGTTTTGACCATTAGACTTTGTCACATGCAAGCAAATTCACTGTTAAATACAGTTCATTTACATATAATTGGAACCAGAAAAAAATATCTGTGACAAATATTGTCTCTCTATATTTGTATATTGTTATTATATAATACACCTTTTAATGTATATGTGTATCTGTAGACATAGAGGTAAATGTCCCACCAGAAGAATTCTTAGTAGGCCAGCTGCTTATGCTACTTATGAACCCAATTTTCTTTAACAAACCTTTAAAAATATTTTTGGGTTATTTTCTTGTTTGTGAAACTGATGCATGGGTTGAATCCAACTCAACATGACTCCAGATTTTGAAATAATGAGGCCCAAATGAGTCATCTTTTCCTTTGCTCAAAAAAAGAATAAATAACTCAAACTGAAGACCATTTGACATGTAATTAAAGTTAATAGACATCACTTAATTTCAGCCACAAATCCTGTAAGCATCTAATCCAGTCCCAGTGAGCATTAAACAAGTCAAACTGGGCATCTGGTCTTCTTTATGCAGTGGAAACAAAACAAACTCAAAATGCCTTTTAATGAAAAGCCACAACTTCAGCACCAATCCCAGAAACTCTGTCAGAAGTTTTGCTATGGTTGTTTTTTTTTTTTCCTTCTAAATTTTAATAATAGCAAAGGTTGTCTCCATAGTGAAGCCTGCTTTCCTTAAAGAGCAGCACTGGATTGACTGACTGCATCTAAGAGGGAAATGTAAAAGGATGTAAAAGAAAGAGGCCAGCACTTCACATTTGTGAAGTTAATACTCAATATGGGGAGAAGAAGATGGCAACGGAGCAGACAGGAGATCCTTCAGGATGAGTTTGGATGTTTAGTGGTGGTTAGTGTAATTAAAGAGCTGCCTGATCAGCAGACTACTTTGTATGGAGAGGGTTTTCATGGCATCAGGGTCACAGGAGTTTGTCTCCACAATCACTAATGCTGAATATTGGGCTTGGGCAGGGAACAACCAGCAGAGAAAATCAAGATAGCACAAGGCCAGCTCAAACCCACAAGGGATTCATTCGCTGGGGAAGCCATGTCTCACTTCTCTAGAAAAATAAATTCAGGCCATATCTCGTAAACCTCTATCTTCCTCAAACACCAACAGGCAGCATTTTAAAACCAGTGTTATTGCACTGTAACTCATATTCAATAAGATGTACTCTTTTTTGTTCATTTAGGGTTTAATGAGTGCTGCTGGACGCAAACGTTCATGTAACCAGATGATCAAGAAGTGACATCCCCATGGTTACATGAAGGCCCTTGGATTCTGTGCAGTAAGTCTCACTCCCCTCTCACATAACCACTTACCTACTTCTCTTAACATAGATTAATTTTTGTTGTTCAAGAATTTAAGACAAATTAACTCCTAAGCACCTAGCTTTCCTTGTCTGTCTAAATCTTCCTTGATTGCTCATTAACTATGTGACATTTCCTAGTGAGGAGTATTCCCCTCTAGAGATAATCCATGGGCTTTTCACATTTTCCTGCTGATGGATATCCGAATGGCTTTCAGGTAGAGGCTCTACAAATATACTTCCTATGAAGATCTATAGCCACGACTGCATAGGCCATGATTTCATTTCTATTAAATAACTAGCTAAGAGCAGAATTGCTTGGTTGTGAGTGTCTTATGGGCAGATTGAACTTCAGGTCAGTCCCCAGTACCACATAGCCCCACCCACCACACCCAAAGCAACTGTGTTTCAGAATATTTTATCACATTGTGAACCCTGAGATTATGAATTGAAAAATCTGTTTCAATTGTGGGATGGGTCAGCCTTTAATTCTAGAGCTTTCGGTTTTCTGTAAACAAGTACTTGTGATGTCGATCTACCCTAGCACACACCTTTAGTCCAAGAGCTTCTGTACACAGGATTAGATAAATTTAACCCTAGGTCAAGAGGTAGAGCAAGAAACCAGCTGACAAAACAAAAAGGAGGGACATTGAGAAAAGGGTATTTAAGAAAGCATGAAGAAGAAGGAGCTTTTTCAGCTTTGGGGTTTTTGGGTTTTAGCTTTGAAAGCTTCTAGTAGAGTAGGAAGTTCAGCTGAGTTCTTACTTGCTCTGCCTCTCTGAGCTAACAAGTTTTCACCCTAGCATCTGGCTCCTGAGCCTTCATTGGTAAAAAACGAACAACTAGGGTATTTTAGCTTTTGGGTTTTTGTTGTTATTGTTGTTGTCGTTATTGTTTGTTTCTTTCTTTTTTTGAACATTATTTATTACTTCATATTACATCTCCATCACAGCCCCCTCCCTCCACCCTTCTTAGTCCCACCCTCCCCTTCCCTCCCTCTTCTCCCCCTTATCCTACTCCTCTGGTGTGGGGTGCCCCCATATCTCCGACCCCCCAGTTCCTCACTCATATGAGGGCTAAGAGCTTCCTCTTGTACTGGGGGCCTACACGGTAACTCTACTAGGACAAAGTGTCCCACTAGCAGGTAACAAAGTCCATATTCCTGTTACTTTCAGTCTATTGGTTGTAGGATAGTTATCCTACTAAAACGACACAGCTGGGATTCATAGTGAGGGTATGTTTAGCACTTTAAGAAACTAGGGGCTAATTGTCAAGAGGCTCCATCACTTACCTTCCTAGCAGCATGTATCCCAGTCCTGAGCTTCTGATGGTCAGGTATGACCATGGCACAGTCTGCAAGTATTCCCTCTCCCTCCACTGCTACACACAAGCATATCATCTGACAAAGGCAGAGAAGATGGCCATACTGGGGAAGCAGGGAGCATCAATAGGATCTGCCTTAAATCAGAAAAAGCCCATTGTAATGTGTGTAATAACTCTGGAGACTGTAGAGCATGCCTTTAGTACATGTGTGTTTGGGTGAGGGGGATATGGAGACAGACACAAGCGTGCTTATTTGAACCTAAAACATTGTCAAAATGCACATATTGTTCAGCCTTCCATTTCTCCTGTTCCAAAAGACCAAAGACCGAAAGGCCAGCTTGTTCTATGACTGGATGGATGGTTGACACATCTTTTTTCATATTACAGTTCCCAGATAAACGTTCCTGTTTATGTTTAGTAGGAGGTAGTGAAACCTATTGAGACATACCCTACATCAACATCTGTCATCTGTGAACAGATTCTGAAATTCTCTGCCCCAGTGTCCCTGTGTGTTGGGGGGGGGGGACAGAAATACTACTCATTGCTCAATAAATAATGCTACTTTCATATTTAATAAGTTGTAAAAGTTATGTGATTTTCCTGATACTGCTTTAATTACATATATTGTGAAATAATTTGTCGTGCTGGCCTTCTGTCCAAACTGTAGCTGGGACTAGAATATGAATTAAGGCACAATAAAGACACAGTTATTGTGTCCATTTTGAAGAGAATGTGTAAAATAAGCATCCAGGTCCCCACAATGTTGGAAATGAGAAAAGGATGACTTCATTGCAAAACAAAGATTTCTGATTGAATTTTTTTTAAAAAAGAAAATGAGTCCACCCAAGTAAAAGGTAACTTGATAACAAGACAAAGTGATACTAAAGGAGAAAATTTAAATATAATAAATCATGAATATTAAAGTCAGACAACATGTAATTTGAATGAAATGGTCCCAACAGTTATATTTTTCTTACTGGCAAATGAAGCAAACTACCAGGTATCTGTCAGTCACCTAAATAACACAGATCTTTACAGAAACAAAACTGATTAAGACCCAGGGAGATTCTGACAGACCCTGACATGGAAGGGAGACTGTCCAGCATGTCCTGGAGGACTGAGCAGCAGTGGGTAAACTGCTGTAGGAATGGATGTAGGAATTGCATACACGTGGCATGCTTGTGTGGCAGGAGAGTTGGTGGCTTTGACAATGAAAGAAAGTGTTTCTGTACATAATCTTAGGGGAGGGGCAAGATCTCCGAAAGAAAAAACATAAAATTTACATTCCTATTCTTTTAATTACCGTTTCACTATTTTCACTATTTTACTGTTGTATTTTAATCTAGAAGGATCCAGTGTAACAGAAGTCATAGGCTCAGCTTAAGGCTTCTGCATATCCATGTGAACAGGTGTTTAGCCTAATATGGAAGAGAGAAGCTGCATTCTTCAGTAGAGGGGGGGATACAAATACCAGACAAGGGGCGCTAATCTCCATGAGGGTCCACCAAAACAGCTTTGTTTTCCTTCAGATATGACCAATATGGTCTATATAGCTTTGAGGACAAACGTTCACCAGCTGAAGTAAGAGGTGTGATAGAGCCCAGTGATCCTCAGGACTGCAGGTCCACCTCTGCCCCTTTGTGTCTTCTCTTTTTTCTCTTTCATTCTCTCCTTCCTTCCATCCTTGTCTTCTTCTCTCCTCCATTCCTTCTTTTCCTCTCCTTCCCTTTCCTTTCCCACTTCCTTCTTTCCTTCCTTCCTTCTATTTCTTCCTTCCACTAATTTTAACACTATGAACCAAGATGAAAGATAGGAGATCAGATCACCACCCAAGACAATGGAGATGAATCTCAATAAAAACCCAGTGAACAGAATCAATCAAGAGACAGTGGCTTGAGGCCTGCTCTAGCTGTGAGCTTCCTGGAGGGAGGTAAGTGTCCTCACTGAGCTAAGCAGCCCTGTGAAGGTCCTTCTGTCAAATTGAACTTCTTTGAATAATTGTTGGTCTGAAAACTTATCAGTTCCTTTATTTTGTCTTTTCCTTCCTTCCTTTCTTCTATTTTAAAGAAAGACTCTCACTACCCAGCTCAAGCTGACCATGAACTTCTGACTCCTCCTCTCAAGTGCTCAGGTAAACATGCACCTAGCTAAACATGCACCTAAACAGTCCTAGCTCTTTCTTCTCCTTTTCACTGTTGACCTGAACATTGTTTCCTATGAAAAGGATCTCCATGGGAACATCAAGAGGCCTGAATAACACACCCATAGAGTCTCTTTTAAAACCCTCGTCACATTAAAATATAATTTAGAAGAAGTCTAAGCTGAGATTGTTTTGGTTCAGGGGTGAATTTTCTCTGAAACTACCTTCTCTTCTTACCAAATACATTTAAGAATTGGCTGAGCACTTGGCATGCTCACTCAATTCAACTAAACACCACATAATGCCCACAATATACACATTACTCTTCAATCTCAATCTAGGTGTCTGATGACAATGAAGATGTGCCATGGATACAAGTAACCCTGTAAATCTAGGACTTTGGGAATAACTTTTGACAGGACTTTGGGAATAACCTGACATCTGAGTAATTTATAGTCACCAAAATATGCCACCATTCAAAGGTGATATTTTTGTTAATGAGCTTTCCCTAAACTGGGGAACATTGGTTTCTGGTTAATTCTTCACAAAACAGGTGTTAAAGTTGTGTGTTTGTGGGTGTTTGTATGTTGTCTATGTCTATAGACGTGTGTGTTTATGGAAGTTGTGTGTGTTGTGTTTGTGAGCATATACCTTTGTTTGTAGAAGGGTGTGTGTGTGTGTGTGTGTGTGTGTGTGTGTGTGTGTGTGTGTGTGTCTGTGTGTGTGTGAATGTGCATGTGAGTGTATGTGTATATGTGAGTGTGTGTGTGTGTTGGGAGTCTCAGAATAAGATAAGATTTCCCAATGTATTTTGTTAGTGGTTAATCTGCTAGAGGGTTGGATTTTTTAAATTTTAATGGATATTTATTGAGGTTGTCCTAGACCATTAGCGTTACAGAACAGAGCCTTTTATCTCACTTACGCCCTTCTTTACCAAGAGCACCATCTGCCTCCTACAATGTAGAATCTCAGTGAGATCTTTGCAGCCAAACAGGCAAGGATTCTGTCTGCCTGTCCAATTAGTTAAGTAAACTAACAGAGGTTCTCTGGCAAAGCAGCGATAATGCTCTGAGATAATTATAGGGGTGTTTTCACATCACAGCGACTGGCTGCATTTAATCCTCCACCAGGAATCACTCATGCAATTAACAAGATGCTGGGAATTAAGGGTGGCCATGGCGACCAGGATGAGCATGCCAAATCTGGAAGGAGGACTAGGGCTTTCTCTCAGCTGCCTTAGACACTGTCCCCTACAGTGTGGTCTCACTCTGTATTCCATGTCCCCCAAGGCGTTTCCTGAGAGACAGCACCAACAGAGACCCATATAGCATTCCTTCCAGTGAGAGGCATGCAGAAACATGGCCATCAAGTAAGTCTTTGCAAAGGGGGAAAAAACTTAGCAATCACAAATGAAGTTGTGCCTTGTACTTTAAATTGCCACAAATGACATGAAACAAGTTCAAAACAAATATTTTTCAGAGTTTATTAGGACAGGTGCATAACAGAAAGCTCAAAGCATGAGAAAGCTACAACTTCTTAAGAAGGCAACCCTAGGCCTCCCCTCAGAATGTCATGCTGTGTGTAGCTCTAAGGATAAGTGTACCCTGTAACCTTCCCTTCCCACAGCCTGGGAAACACTCACTAAAGGAAGAAAGTCACTCCTGCCTGTACATCCCACAGTTCCAGGATCCATGAAACAGATTTCAAATGCACATATTTTAAAATATTTACATTTTCACTGAGGGATCAGGGTGGTACTAACATTTACAATATCCCCCTGACAACAGAGAACAAAACTGACCACCACATGATTGAAGCTTAACCCCCACCCCACCTCAATCTGCAAATGAACTTCAGAGGGAGAACAGGTTAAAACTGCAGAAAGGAACCATTTGCCACATTGCAGGTAAAAATGGAAAGTACAGAGTTCCCACCTGAAACAGATGTGTACTCTCATGAACAGGTCAGAACGTGGAGATCAGAACGTGATGCAGTTTTCAAGACGCCCTTGAGCGAGAGGTGATTGGGAATGTCTGGTTGTTAATCCATGGAAGATTGAGGTGTGTCTGCCCTCCTGTTTTGGTTGATAGGTTTCACAAATCACACAGAATCAAAACCTCAGTTTGGGAGCCAGGGAAGGGAGAGATGTTTTTCAGGGTGTCTATCTCAGGTTCCCATGCTGAATCTATTGTTGAAGGATGTGGAAATATTGCAGGAGCATTAAACCATTTTGCAGGTGCTAGAAAGCAACTCTTTCCTGTTTTCCTGATTCAAACAATGGGGAAGCTAAGAAGAAAAATAATAGGAAAAGGCTTTCCTATATTTGCTTTAAAATATATGTTATTTTGAATCCAGTAACCTTTTTTCCTTTTTTGGTCAAATCTCATATTTGTTCCTGTAGTTTTGCCAGAAATATTTATAGGAAAAGAAGGTTGAAACAAAAGGACCTAATGATCCCATTCACCTATTGAAAATTTGGTTAGTGATAACAGCCCATGCAAGGGATCATGGTTAGGAACTCTAAGAGGAGGAAAATTTCATGAGAAGCAAAAGAATTCACTTCCTAAGCAGTGAACATAACCACACACTCAGAAATGTTTGTGTTTCATTCCCCATTTTCCAATGTTCTGTGTCAGGATAGACCTTCCCAGAGGTTTACTGGTTTTTCCTGGGTAAGAGGCTGAAAAAAAGCAGCCTGCTTCTTCTCTTTCTTCTGGTCATTGATAAAATGCCATGAGGATGCCCAGAACCATGACGTGGTGATGATAATGACAGTGATGGTGAAGATGTAGAGGTAGCGGTGGTAGTAGTTCTGGCTGTAAGGATAATGGTGTGGGTCACCAACACTAGCAAATGGGCACATCTGGGTTTGCATCAAAGCCATACTAGATACCAGGGGAAATTGGAGCTAGATTTCCTTTACAAATAGAGTTCAGGAGTCCCTCCTGAGGCATTTCTTTTGGGGTAGTTTGTTTTTTTTTAACTCTCTAAATTACTTATGGGGGTATTATATCACCTGTCTTTAATAATGAACAAAAAAATAAAGCAAGGTGCTAGGGTATAGATCCTGGAAACACGATCCTAGCATACTTGAGGTGCTAGCTTCTATTGCCAGCACAACGGAAAATACAAAAGGCAATGATGGCCAGCTGAAGTTAAGTAATGAGAGGGCTGAAGGCTTGAAGGTGTGGCCCTCCTAAATTCTCTGGAAATCTCTGGAGAACGAAGAGTGGGAAGGGATGAATTTGTTCTAAACACAGTTTTTCCAGGTCTGGACTTAGAAAAATTCTGTTGCTAAGTAGAACTTTCTCTGGTCCTCACAGGCTGGGGATTGTTCTGTCTCTGTCACTTATTTCTTGGGTTGGGAAGGCCTAGACTAACACCCTTTGGCAAACAGAAGTTCGCTTATCTATTGTTTGGTCTCTTAGATGCTCTAACCCAGAATTTTCCAGTCTCAAACATGAGGACAGCAAGAATAGATGGGACAATAAAGCACCCATTTAGGAACAGTGAGTAGCCTCATCGGCCTCGCCACACGAGGTATGGTTCTACTCAAGGCTTTGGTAGTTCAGTAGATGAGAGAGAACTCTATCTCCATGAGAAACCACTCTTCGAGAAACATGTTTCTCACCAATCCCTTCCCTGCTGTGGACACCACAGAGTGGATCCAGTAACCCTGAGGGTGTTAGGGATGGAGCTTCATCTACACCCTAAGTGGTGTTGGTCCCTTTAAGTCCCACATAGCAGCCTGAGCATAGACCAAACAAGGCTTTGGGGAGCTGAGACTCAGTTTATCTTCCTCACCTCAAGCCATATAGGTGGGCAGCTGGCATTTGCATTCATGTAAGTATGTACAGATACCACCATGGATCTAAATTCATCTGAATGGCTGATGTTGGTCTTCCTGTAATGGACTGGTTGCCAATCTCAGTTAATGCCAGGGATCCTGTGTCCAATGAAGTTTATTGCTAATTAGATACAGCTTTGATCTCCCTTAGGTTCCAAACACCCAACTTTCAATGATAAGCCAGATGGTGAGTTAATTTCTAAATTCACAAATTTCATGCACCCCACTGAGTGGGTTTGTTGAGTTCCAAAACAAAAAAACAAAACCAAGCAAAAACAAAAACAAAAGCCAACCAAACAAAAAACCCTTAATGAACATATCTATATTTTAAATTGATCAAAAAAAAAAGCTCTAACTCTAAATCTGGTCATTATTAATCTTCACATCCTGGATGTTAACTTAAGGGATGGTTACACTTAATAACAGAAACAACAGGACACCCTGGTCTGAGAACCAAGACTGAGTCCCAGGATGGAGACACATTCCATGTCTCAGCTTTTCAAATAGCAGAGGCAGCAAAAAAAAAAACAAACCCAAAAACTTCCCTGAGAGGGAAAGCCTCCCAGAAACACTGAAGTGACTCTCCAGGGCTGCCATCCAGACCCCAAACAGACCTGTGCAGCTGGGACGCCATTCCCCAAAGCAAACTTAAGGAACACTCTTGAAAATGTACACTTTGAAATAAACATGCCAATCATAAAATGTCTCTAAGCAGTTTTAACGGTTGGAAAATATTTTGGCTGGTTCTCTCTTCCCCTTTCCCTTTCCTCTGTATCTCCTTTTTTAAGCAAAAAGAGAACCTTCCGCATGACTAATCCTTGATTTGATGAGTGTCACGTCCACAAAACAGGACTCAATTCTTCCAGATGCACTCTTAACTGTGAACTGGGCTAAGCTACTTTTAAATGACAGTGTTCAAAACAAAGCCCACCAACTGGGTCACTCCTGCTTTCCTTCCAGACAGAGTGAAGCCTGCTGAGGCTTTCTGAGCCTACAGTCCCTGCTTCCCAGTTAGGGATGGTGTAAAGGGAGACAGGGTGCCCTGAAGTGGCGCCTGTGCTGGCTCAAAGACAAACTGTTCTTGGGGTTTTGTTGTTCCTCACTAGTCAAGTGTGTGTTTACAACAGTCCATATAAATTAGTTCAAAAATCTGTCAAATCAATCACTGCCTGCCTACCTCTGGATTATGTATTGCTTTTACAAAATCCTCACTCACTCACTTGAAGCAACTTTCCAACTTTATTTGCCTATAAGCCCAAGACTATCAGAAAGTTAAGAACAAGGGGATATAATGTCTAAACTTCCTGTCTGCTTGCTCCCTAAGCTGTTGGTTGAACTTCCTCTCATTCTGACAGATTCAACAATACTGAGGGGATGGAGGGGAAATGCCAGAAAAGCAAATGTACACAAAAGCAGACATCCTGAAAAAGTCCCCATAGGAAGGGTAGAGCTGCCTTCTCGTCTAGTTAAATAATTAATTGGTTGCTTTCTATCCTGTGAAGGAAAGGAATTGTTTCCATCCTAACTAGCACCAGTAGCTCGTTTTCTTCTCTGATAAATCAAGAGATCAGAAAAATCTTTGAAACCCCCTGCTCCTCTTTCCCCCCTCTCCCACCTGACCCTACCCACCCCACCCCACCCCACCCTTTCGACTTCTCATTCCCTGAGCCAGGAACCAGAAGAACCAGTTGCTTTTGGGTCTGAAAAGGGTGTGTGAGTGAGGCTTGTCAATATCCACAAAACTCCCCACAATGACAAGCCAACACACAGCTTTCACCCCCTAGGCATATCAAATGCACCTGGAAAATACCTGCCCATCCCAAGTCACCAGGCTCTTAAGAGGAAGGTACACAATTTTTGCTGAGAGTCCAGTCCAGTCTTTCTGAATGACATGGGTCTCCCCCTCATCTGGGAAGGTAGCTCTGAAGGTAGAGGCAGCTGACTGTGTTTCTACGGCCACATTGTCTTCAGCAGTCTGTTCCAGGTGTTGGACTGTGGAAAACAGAAGATTACAGTGTGGGAAGCCATGGAGCCCTTCTACATCTGCACTCTTGGATCCCTTGCCTCCACTCCACATACACTCGTAGGATAGAGAGGCACTTTTTGGATTGGGCTGCTGAAGTTGGGTTTAACATCAAATGGCCAGCTGACTGTTTCTGCCTCTGCCTCTCAGTGTTGTGTCTGTACCTCCCACCCCACCCAGCTACTCAAGCAAACTATGGTTTCTTTACCTGTACTGATTCTCCAGGGCTCTGCTCTCAGCTCGCTCTGGGACCCAGGAATAGCTGTCAGCTGCATTCTGGGGCTTCTTCTCTTTTATTTCCTCCTTCTTGGCTCTCCGTTTACGATAAATGAGAAGCCCCAGGGCCAGGGCCAGCAAGAGTGAGATGGCCACCACAGTGCCTAGGATGTAAAACAGAAGCAGCTTCTGTCCATCGGTATCACTGTCACTGGATGCCTCCACCGAATCTTCAAGGGTTGGCTTGCTGTGGCCAGAGGTCATGGGAAGGTGTGTGCCCAACTCCATCCAGACACCAGACACCTCACTGGGGGCTGGTATTTTTAGTGGAACAGAGGCAGTTGGGGTATTCGATGGAAGGGAGGGATGTCCTGTGGTGTGTACTCCCTTGGAGTCATCCTCAGAGCCCCTGGGAGAGCTGGGCATTTCAGTAGGAGGCACAGTATTACCCTTTCTGTCGCCTTTGCCTTCCTTTTGGGGAAGTCTAGTTGGTGGTTCTGAAGCCATAATGCCCCTGATACAAGAGACCCCATTGGGAGCCAGTTCCCAGCCTGGCAGGCAGCCACAAGTGAAGGAACCCTCTGAATTGAAGCACAGGGTATCACATGGACTGCCCCTGGAGCCCAAACACTCATCTATATCCTCACACTGGGTACTGTCTTCCCCAGACACAGCATAGCCCTCTTTACAGGAGCAGTAGAAAGAGCCATCTGTATTGGTACAGCCCTGGGCACAGGGTGGGTAGGCAGCGGCACATTCATTCACATCCTCGCAGCTCTCGTGCTTCGGGCCACTGGGTTGGTAGCCCACCCAACATTCACATTGGAAGCCCCCAGGAGTGTTAATACATTCCTGGGCACAGGGGGAGTCCTGGCACTCATCTATATCCACACAGTGCACTTGGCTAGAGTCCAGCTGGTAGCCACTGGGACACTGGCATGTGAAGTTTTCGCTGAGGGGTATAGAATGACATATGCCCCCTCCTGTGCATGGGCTGGAGCTGCAGGGATTCCTGGAGGCGCAGGTTACTAGGTCATCCAGCAGCCGGAATCCAGGCCGGCAGCCACAGCGGAAGGAGCCATCCCCACCTTCGAAGCAGTCCTGCTGGCAGCCCCCATTGTTGAAACCACACCCAAACTTGGGGCTGACACAGAGGGGGCCTGAGCTGCCCCAATGGAATATACCTGGACTCTTTTCCTTGCATAGGAAATAATAGGTCTTACTCTCAGCCTCATCCCCACAAGCTACATTGGCTGCAGAGGCAAAAGGTACAGCCTTCAGGGAGGAGGTGGTGGCTTGGAAAGGGGTGATATAGGTCACCTGCCCTGGACCACCCAGGGACAGGGGACTGCACATGCCTTTGAAGTTGAACTTGCACAGGAAACCTTCAATGCTGTTACCTGGAGCATCGGGGGTCCCACAGGGGCTATCATACCACTTGGGGAGATGGCTGGGGTGAGGTGTCAAGGACAGATCCAGTATCAAGGACACACAGCGCTTAGAAATACAGGAGCCCTTGGTCTCTTTGTACCAGTTTGAGTAAGCTGTGTCCTCTCCACCACCCACCCAGCTGAAGCCCTTCATTGGCAAATCATGGTATGTGCACTTGCCCTTCTCTCGCTGGAGCCCGATCCAGAATTTGCCCATCTTTGCTTCCAAGGGTGCCTTGGTCTTCAAGAGCTGAGCCAGAGCTTGCTGGACATGCCGGGCCTCCTCCTCGCTCTTCACCGTGGCTAGATTGCCTCCATTCTCATTGCAGCGATGCTGGGCTTCAGCTGCACTCAGTTTGCCCCAGTGGGCAGTATAGCAAGTAGTCCCCTCGCACACGACAGCCTCTGAATCAGCAGCAGCTCCTGCCCAGGTCTGGCCCAGGAGCACCAGCATCAGCAAACGTGTTGAGGTGGCCATTCTGCTGCGTCTCCTTCGGGGAGAGGCTAGACTCCCCCACAGTGACAGCATCAGCCACTGGAACCTGGAGCTTGAACCCGGCTGTCCTCCGAGGGGAGCTGAGGGCTGCGCAGCTCTCACCACAACACCACAACTCTGGCACAGAGGTTACAAAGACTCCAGGCTTTTCTCGTCCCCCTGACCCAGGGCGCATCCTGTGCTCTCCTACTTCTTATTTCTCACCGGATACTGGGGCTTCCTGTCGTGAATAGCGTTCTGACTCCTGTTGCCTTCATCACGGTTTTTGTTGTTCACAGGGCAGTGTTGCTGGTCTCTGGCTCAGAGCTGTGGAAACTGTGTGGCGTACAGAGGAGCCAAGAGATATGGCTGCTTTATTTTGGGTCCGTTCACTTTCCCATAGCATGAAGAGTCCCATGGCATGCTGTTCAGTGAGCAGAGGCTTTGAGGGCTAGGGACTTGAAAAGGATCATCCAAGTAACCCATAATAAAATTCCACTTCAGATTGCAAACCACCAAAAGAGAAAGAAAAGTATGTGAGGCTCGAAACACAAGGCCATGGACAGATACGGTTTCCAGCCTTTTTTAGAAGCAAACTGGATCTGTCTTTTTCCTACCCCCCACCACCCTGTTTTTGGAGTATTTTTCTTTTATTCTTCCCATCACAAACTTTAAATAGATAGGCAGCTTTTAAATAGGATTTGAGATGTGGGAATTTCTGGGTTTCCAACAATGCCAATCTCCCTGAGAACATTAAACCAAATTGGATGAAATCTGGTAGTTTTCAGGGTTTCCTAGAGCACTGGGAAGTGGCAGAGTCACAAAAAAAGATCAGACAGATAGGAAAATGAACCTGGTCTCCCATGAGGAAAGGGTTACATGTCCCCATCCCAAGGCTTATTTGGGGTTCAAAGGCAGAGAAGCAGAATCAAATCAAAGGCTTCAAAATCAAGGGAGAACCAAAGCCAGGGCAGGCATTACACCTACCAGTGCCTGAGCCAAAGGTCCTAAATCAAGGGGTTCTTTAACCACAGTGGGCCACTGGATGGTGGAAACTATCTTTAATTGTTCTCATCACCATCAGCATATTCTACCCCACCTCAACTAGACCCAAAACTTTGGAGTAAGTGAAACATTAAGAGATAAAATAAAACACTGTCAGAATGTGTAGCTTGTCTTCGCTACTTTGTGGCTTCTTTTTCCCATCCTTTATTGTCTGCCTGGTTTCACCCCCTATCATTAGATAGGAGAGAAAGAAGAAGGGAGAAAGAGAGATAGAGATCCCTGAATCTAATTTCTTTCTTCTTGTTTCTTCTTTGAACATAACTACTAACAAACCAATATACCTTCCCACCCCCCTAACTACCAACAACCACCAACACTGCCTCTTGGGACTTTAGCATTTATATACCTTCTGAGAAGTTCCCAGAATTCCAAACATCACACAATCGAAGAAACTATAGGCAGCTGGCAAAGCCATGCCTCTGCTAGAACACAAGGCAATTCAGAGCCAGCTGCTGTGGACAGTTTGAAGCATCCCCGTATCCCCACACCTGAGATTAAAATGAAAACATAGTCTTATAATATTTCTGTGTTTTAAAAAGAAACCAAAATTCCAGAATTGTCACTACAAGAATGAGCCCACACAGGATATTTTATGAGCCCAACCTCCTAGGACATGGTAAAAGCCACACCACAGAGTCCTCCCAGCTGAAGCAGGACACTGGGCAGTTCTTGAGCTCTCCTCTTTCTCTGGCAGCTGGTTACAATGTTCTCTAACTTGGTCTTGAGGTCTCTTTGTAAATTCTAGCCATGGTTTACGAGGCCATGTGCTCTTTCCATGGGCAGAGGTTGAGAGGAGCAAATGTCCTGATAACTATTCATTTACCTAGATGTAGTTTCTTTGTCCAAGAAAGTGGGAAAGAAAGTGTGACTGAGACTGGAGTGTGATAGTGATATATGAGGAAGAACACACGAGATGACAGATTTGTGTTACCACAGATCCCCAAACCAGTGGGAAGTGGGGAGCTATGAGATACTGAGAGGGAGGGGGAGAGAGAGGAAGAGGGAGGGAGACAGGGAGACAGGGGGACAGTAGAGAGAGGGAGAGAGAGGGAGGGAGAGAGGAGAGAGGATATGTCAATGCCTTTATTGGGGTTCAGGATGTTGTCTAGGCAGGGTATTTTTTAGGGGGGATGCTATCTGGAGTTCAGGGGAAATAGGCATCATTCCCAAGAATGAGCCCAAACATTTTCTCAGGTGTCCACAGACTTCCATCTACTTTATCAACTTAGCCAGCCATCTACTACTGACTCAGCTATCCCCCAATCCATTCATCTATCTACGCATCCATCTATCAGTCTAGCAACTTTTAATATTGTACGCTAGGCTAAACACTAAATTTCAGGGAGGTATTTTTGCCTTTGTGGTTCAAAGATGGACAAATTTGAACAATTCAGTATTTATCCATCACACTGAAGGAAATATAAGGAAAAGGACAGGTTAGCAGAAAAGACCATTATCTGAGTCAGAAGCTGGTAGGAGGAGGTAGGCAGTATGAAAGAGAATAACAAAGAATACGGAGTTAAGCTCTAAGGTAGTGGTTCTCAACCTACCTAATGCTGTGGCCCCTTAATATAATTTCTCATGTTGTAGTAACCCCCAACCACAAAATTATTCTCATTGCTATTTCCTAACTTCAATTTGCTAATGTTGTAAATCATAATGTAAATGTCTAATATGCAGGATATCTGATAAGGAGGATATCTGATATACAGCCCCTGTGAAAGGGTCATTCAACCCCCAAAGAGGTTGCGACCCAGAGGTTGAGAACCACTGCTCTAAGGGGTATATAACTAAGAATGGTGTCCATGTGGGAAAGAGCATACACCAAGGCCTTGTGGATAAGGGACTGAACGCAGGACAATGAGCTAGAGCCTGGAGTATAGGAGGCAGGATACAGAAGATAGACCCTGTGAGGCCAAATTAGATTTTGTTTGGAATCCTTTGGAAAAATTGAAGAGACAACGTAAGACCATTTTGTAGATAGTGAGCAGTGGTGTTGAGGGACAGCTCAGCAGGAAAACTTGGATTTCCAGGACTAGAAAAGAATATGAGGACTTCTGGTCCTGGTTTGGGGTCAGTGGATTTGAGAAATGTTGAAAATACAGAGCCAATTGCTATTGCTGTCGTGTACTTTGGGGCATGGTGTGCTTCTACAGCTCCTAGGGTCCTGGGAGGCTGTGTCCACTTGACGTGAGGACATGAGATCTGGGACAGAGAACAATGGATAGACGTACATCTTGACTGTCAGTATCTCTCAGGTCCCCTTTCCTCATGACCTACTCAACCCCAGAGTAAAGGAAGAGCCACATTGGAAAGGAGCTAGGAAGGTGGTGTCCTTTGCTCCAGGGCTATGCTTTTGGGGTTGATGAAGGTCAACCCTGACCTTCTACGTCCTAGTGAATCTAGATTCCTAAGCCAGATGACTTCTTAACATTTATAATTTTGATTCAGCATCTTCGGCTTGGGTTACAACATGGGCTAACACTAATTCATAACCTTCTTCTGTTGTAGACCTGTGACTTTCCAGTCAAAGCCCAACTCATTCATTAACTCAGCACACTATAGGAGTTTTCCGGCATAGCCCATTGTTGTTGTTAAAGACATGGATTGAATGAGTAGCTGACAGTTTCTTATCTGCTCTGACCCACAGATTTGCCTGTATTTCTCAGGTGACTGTATGTTTGTTTGTTTGTTTGTTTTTGTCATCTATAAAGGAACTTACAAATCTACTATTTTCCCTAGCCATGAGTCAACATCTTAAAGTGAACGCTCAGCTAGGAGGAGGTGTGATTTGTTTTTTTACCCATTAGCATAGAAATATATTTCTGCAACACACTGTGAGAAAGGCCAAGATACCAGTTCATGATTCCCAGTAAGCTGGCTGGCTTAGCCTCAGCTCTTATGGCCCTCTCTTGTGAATAGGGATAGAATCGGGGTCACAGTGAAATCCTGCCTTGTTTTCCCATCTAAAATAAGGGGGAGGCCAGGAAAGAGCAATGCTGGGGCTTCTGGTGCTCACACAGTAGGTCTGACCACACGTCACCAAGCCTCTCTCTGAAGTACATATACGAATTTGTCCACACAAAGAAGAAAACAATTCTCCTGATTATTCATATCTCATTTCTACAAACCACCCCCTCTTCCTTCTCTTTCTTCTCCTCCTCCTTTTTTTTAAGTCAGGGTCTCATGTAGCCCAGGTTGGCTTCTAAGTTGCCATGTAGCACAGGATGGTCTTGTACTTCTGTCTCTCACCCCTGCCTGGGCTGAGATACAGGTGTGCATACTACACATGTCCAGTGGCCCTTGATTGAGAACTACCTGCTGGTCTTTGTGAGGCTGATCTACTGAAGACATGACAGAAGTCACAGGGAACCCAGGGTATGCCTAAGAGCTCATGAGGAGGTAGAAGTTTACAGTCCTGGGATGAGATTTGGCTGCCACTTCTCAAGCATTTAAAATTACTTGTATGAAAACCTTGAGGAACTTTTTGGCACCTCACATACTAAATTCTCCCCATGGATACTGACTGGCCACGATGCAGATTTATCAAACTTCTCCAAGGACTTCTCCTTAAATGGAAGGAATCAGCAGTTCAAAGCCCAAAAGAGCTTTCCTTGGCAGGTCTTTAGATAAAAGTCATTTCCACTGTTCTAGAACAATCCCAAGCCTGCTGGGTGCTCAGAGCCCTGGCCTCAAGTTGTCCGCTTCTGCTCTGCAGTCTCGCTGAGTATTCTGAGCTTTCTTTCTGAGATGATTTTAAAACATATTCCACATCACACTGGGAGTGGAATGTTCTGGTCTCTAATTTGGGGACAGTTCAATCTCCTTTGGTAGCAGACTAGTTGTCTGGTGGTCAGTCTGCCATCTGTCTGGCCTCCCTCTTTTTCTGGGAGCTGTCAAAACAGACTACATTCCTCTCAGTGTAACACATGGCAGCGGCCCCCTCCCCTACCCATGCATGTGCATGCTATGCTGCGTAACTCTCCTCTGGGTGTTTCTTCTTCCATGAGTGCACAATGGGTAACTGCTGTGCAGTTGGCAGCACTAGCCCCACATGGGGTGAGAGTGTAGGTTGCCCTGCATTATGAGCCTTGTAGCAGATGGACTGAGAAGAGGCAAGAGAATGATGGGAAACAGGTTGGCTCCAGTGACCTCAGTAGCAGCTGCCTTGGTGATGAAGGACAAGTTCCAAAGCCAGCGAACAGGGTGTCCCTGAGCAGGGGGTCAGTGCATTCCATGGGGCCAGCAGCTAAACAAAGGGCTGGTGCAGACTGAAAACCTAACATATCCAGGAAAGTGAGTGGTGATCCATCCACAGAACATTTCCAGCTGAGGAAAAAACAAAGCCAGTCTTTTTATTGTGATATTTAAAAAGGGGGTTTTTTGGTTTGGTTTTATGTGTGCAGGTATGTATGTGTATTTGAGTGTGTATATGCCTGAGAAGTCCAGAGATCAGCCTCAAGGTATTAGCACCCTGGTGCCCCTCACCGTGTTTTTTGAGACAGTGAGATACAGACTTTCTCTGAGCCCCAGAACTTGCTGACTAGCCTAAGCTGGCTAGCCAACAGGACCAAAGAATTCACCTATCTCTACCTCCCTAGAGCTGGGATTACAGATGTGCCGTGTCCCATCTGTCTTTATTTGACTTCTAGAGATGCAACTGAGGTCCTTATGCTCTAACAACAAACATTTCCAATTGATCTATCTCCCCAGCTTTTCCTTGCTTTTTGGAGACAAGGTCTCATGCAGCAAGGTCAGGTCTTGAACTCACTTTGTAGTCATGGCTTGCCTTAAACTCCTGATCTTCCTGCTTCTGCCTCCCAAGGATTAGGATCATAGGCATATGCCAACATGCTCAACCTTTCTCTTTTAATTATCTTTTTATTCCTGTTGTGTCTCAGCAGTAACTCTAAGCAGGGTCATTGATAAACCCCTTCCTATCTCAGGAAATCTTTTGCTGGTCTAATCTTTTTGTTTTTGTTTTTATTTTAATATTTTTCTTTAAAAAAAACTTTTTCCTTGTTCTTTGTGAGTTTCACATCATGCACTCCAATTCCATTCTTCTCCCCATCCCCTTGTAACCACCCTCTGCCCTTGCAACACCCCCCACAAGAATAAAAATAAAATCTCATTGTGGAAGCTTCAGTGTGTCACATTATGTCTCACAGTATGCCCTTTTGCCCACATTTCTTTACTTGTAACTGTTCATTGCAATGAGTCATTGGTCTGGTTCAAGGCCTCTGACTTCTGCTGAAATCAATACTGGATCCTCACTGGTATTTCTCTCAGATGTCCTGTTGTTTCCCTGTGTCATATAGAACCTACAGGTTGAGTCTGTAAGACTGACCCTTTTATGTACTCCAGCAGTTCATTGATGGGGTAGGCCACTGAAGCGGGTCAACTCAGAGCCCTGGATCTGGACCTGGGAGGAATCTGAGCTGGTCAGCTTGCCAGCTCTCCTGCACCCACACTTCCAGGGCAAGCTCTCCAACATTGCCTTGGCTAGCTCATCCAATGCCACAGCTAGCAAAAGGCATAGGCAGCTCCCCTGCTCTCACACCCTTGGGGCCAGCTCACCAGCGAGCATTTGCCATCAGGGCTGCCAGCTCTACTGTGCTACCCAGGCAAGATACAGGGCCCCTGCTCTCCTGGGTACTGCAGCTAGTAAGGGACAGGGCCACTCTCCTGCTTTCATGGCTCCAGGGGCTGGTCTAATCTTTAGCACTGTGATTCACATTATGTTAGCAATGCACATACATGTAAGCCTCATGAGAGACCCTCTTCATTATTTTTCTTTAGTAAGTAGAGGTTAATTTATAGAATCCCAGCTACAGAGCAGGTGCCTATGTAGACCACTCTGTTAACTAGTGAAGGCTTGGCTCCCTAACTTACACAGAAGCCAGTACTGCACAGAACCAGGATTTTGCAAAATAAAAACTTCAACAAGAGCCAGCAAGGTAACTCAATAGGTAAAAAACCTTTTTGACAAGTCTGATGACCTGAATTTAAACCACAGGACCCACATGGTAAAAGGAAAAATTGACTTCTATAAGTTGTCCTCTGACCTACACACAAACATACACACACACACACACACACACACACACACACACACACACACACACATAAATACATAAATACACATGCATACATAATAAGTAAAATATTAATTTTAAAAGCCTTTACTGATCAGTGGACCAGCAAGAACAGTTGTCACAAGTTCCAGTCACCTCCCTGATCAGTTGCTGGGAATTTGGCTAGACAGGAGAAGGAATAGTCAAGGCTTCTCTTTTCACATACATTATTCTCCAGGCTAAGTGTTTCCTTTCTAGAGAGTTATCCTGTACCGGGAGGGGAATTTTGAGTCTGTGACCTCAAAAGGTCAGGGACTAGACAAACTGGCTTCTTCTGAAAGTGCCCTTTCTTGAAAAGCGATTTCCAACTGTCCTTGAGTGAGCTCTGCATGTCTTTCCTACAGGAGGCATAAAAACATTGTTAAGAATTCATGTCTGAGTGTGCCCAGACTTGAAGCCAGTTTCAAAACTATCCTTGGTCCTCAGAGAGTAAGCTAGTAATAGCTGAAGGGTCACTCAGTAGGCGTGGCCAAGTCCACATTCTGTAAAGGGTTCACAGTGAATGGTAATGGATGAGTGTAAGGGTCTGGACAGAACCTGAGTCACTAAGAAGCCTTCATGCCATGTGACTCACCAAAGTTTCCTTCTGCAAGTTTAAATACAGTTTGCAGAAACAAATTAACAATAGATTAGCAGAACGAAAGTCACAATAGAATTTACACACAAACACACACACACACACATACACTCAAGAGCCATGAGAAATAATGAAACTCAAAGAAAAGGCCCTGTGGGATTTAGGTTCTGTGTAATTTTGGGGCAGGGTCCCTCCCACTTTAAAGCCCAGGTTTCCCCCTAACTTTTGAACCTCCTGCCTTAACCTCTGAAGTGCTAAGATTACAATCACACACCTCCATACTCAGCATAAAACCCCTTTTCATGGGGTGGGGCACAGACAGTCTAAAGCAACCATTTTCAACCTGTGAGTCTTGACCCCTTTGGGAGTCAAACAACCCTTTCACAGGGTTGCATATCAAATATCCTACATATCAGATATTTATAATGGTAGCAAAAGTACAGGTACAAAGTAGCAACAAAGTAATTTGATGGTTGTGGGTCACTATAAGATGAGGAATTGTATTAAAGGGTTACAACATTAGGAAGGTTAGGAACCACTGATCTGAAGAATGATGTGAGGGATATGAATGGATGTGAGAACAAATGAGCTTGTCTTTAGAATCGGAACAAACCTCCAGGGACAGATACCCACTTGGCCAAGAAAGAGCTGTTGCCATTTCTTTCTCCACTGTTGGGTGGGCCTGGGCTTAATGCAGATAATGGTGTTGGGGTAAAGCCTCCAGCAACACCTGTTCAATGTCAAGGGCCATTCATTGAAAACGTCCAGTGTTCAAGAATGCCGTATTTTGGAGTATTTGTTTCTGATTCCCAACAGTAATTACTTGGGCTTGGGAGTTTCATGTTCAAAATTTAAGACAAGAATACAGAGTAGAGATTGTGAGAGTTGATATTTATGAAGTACTTTACTAAATCTGAGTAAAGTTCTGTTTTGTTTTGTTTTGTTTTGTTTTGAGACCTGATTTTATTCTATAGCCCACCCAGGCTGGCCTTGAACTCACTGCAATCCTCCATACCAGTACCACAAGTGCTGGGATCACAGATGTGAAACTTTGGCATGGATACCATTTTTTTAATTGAAATTTCTCCATTTTTATCTTCTGCTTTAGAACTAAAGAATTAATTAAGGAAAAACTATTCATGTTAGTTACAGCATGATTCTTTTCCACGTGCAGACGTGTACTACTGCAATAAGCCAGTTTGGGTGCAAAGATTCCTCCTGGCTTGCTTTAAGAAAGACATTCTAGAATACGTTTCTCACACTAGAGTGGAGTGTTGGGGACAGGGACGGACCCTTGCTCTGCACCAAAGATATAAAAGATATCAGTACTTAGTTCAAATACCACTGTGTCACTGGCTTTGTGACCTTGGCAAGCCAACCGAGCCACTGCTGCCTTTCCTGGGGCTTTGCCAAAAAGTTCATACCTGGGAAGCACTTAGATAATTTCACCTTCCTGTCAAGAGCCTGCTGGGCTCTGTCTCCTCAAACTGGGCCTCTTCTGCTGGCTCTAAACTTGGGTTAAGCCTCTCCCTTATCTAGATCTTGTCCTCCCAACTTATCAAATGGGGAGAATAAAATCCACCATGCTTTTGTGCTGTAGGGAGTATTAAATAAAGAAAGCTATCAGCCCCAATGGCTTTCCTGTCATCTCACCACCTGGAAGCCACCAGTGGGTGGACAATGGTGTCTTAGCCCCTGACAGCTACGGCATCTCCAGGTTTCATCTTCATCCTCTCCCAACCCCCCAGATATAGAAGGAACAAAACCACATTGCCTCTGCTGAAGACAGGAGGTTCTGTTTTTCAAAGTCTTCTCCTTGGGAGCCTTTGTTGGATCTTTGGCTAAGTAAACATTCTTCCTAGAGAATTATTGATTTTTTTCACATTTAGTGAATAGCTTCCTAACCTAATTTTCTCCTGCATAGTATTTGTGGAAAGCCTGACAGGGCTGAATGTTGTTTTTAAGGTTAACTTGTGTTCTCTGCTGACAACCTGCTTTGATAAGCAAAGGCAATTGGTCAGCCTTTGGGAAGAGATAAATCATGAAGGAACGGGGAGCTCTGGAGAGATATCTTTACACAGAGCCTCTAACAACAGCTCTGGGCCTGCATTTGTGGCTTGTATGGATAACATTCATGTCCCACCCAGCATCTGCAACATTCTGGGCAGTTCCAGTCAGCTGCCCTGATGGCTTAGCCCTTTTGGGGACTATAGAATCTCACTGAACTAGCAAGTACTCTATTGGTCCCACATGTCAAAATCTAATTCTCCGAGGAAATAAGAGGAGTGATGCCACAGTCATTTGAAAAGAAACCGCTGAGCTCACCAGACAGACTTCCTTTGCAGAGAAAAGTAATTGCCTTTGGAAAGGAAGCTGACGAGGGAACCTTGCAGATTCCCAGAGAAGCTTCCACAGAGAAGCTGTGGTTGGGTAGACATCACAGGTATCCACAGAGAATCTTCCAGAAGCTGAATGCATCCAGATGCAGGAAGCATCTAGGTCTACACCAAGGAGTCCTTGAAGTGGAGTTAGGACTGCGGAGGCTGCTGCAGAGCCGGTGGATAAGAAAGGGCTCAGCCCGGTCCCCCATGCCCAGGCTGCTCCCTTTCCCTACCCTGGCCTCACTGACAGCACAAAATAGAAGGAATAATTCTCTCTTCTGTAATTCTGATCACTAGTCAAAATGTGCCACTTAATAGCCATGTGCCCTTGGGCAAGAATCTTTCCTCTCTGGGTCTTGGTTTCCTTACATGGAAGTGATGCCCCACCCAACAGAAAAACAGAGAAACAAGGGTTAATGAGATTGCTTCATAAAACTCTTGGCAGAAGGAGTACTTAGTTAATGGTTGCCATGACCAGCAATGTAAATATAACCTCCCACTCACAATTCTAACAATCATGACTATTTCTGCCCTAGTCAGTCCTCCAGGAATGTCTCAGAAGGAAATGGTTCAGAGTGGTGCTATCTTCCCATAACCCCAGCACTTAGGAGCCTAAGACAGAAGAATCACAAATTCAAGGCCAGCCAGTGCTATATAATAAGACTATGTCTCCACAGACTAAAGGCAGGGGAAGTTCAGTGGCAGAGCACTTGCATGGTATGCATGAGACCCTAAGTTTTGTATTAGTAACACATGAGGAAAAGAAATGAAAAAGAAGGGGAAATGGAGGAGAAAAGGGAAGAGGAGAAAGAGGTGGTGGAGGAAGAAGAGAAGTCTAGTATGTGCTAAGTCACTATATACTCCTACAGGATCAGGAATGAAACAACAGTACCAGATAACAGCCAATGCACACACAGAGCAGGCAGGAGATGTTTCTGAAAAGAGCCAGCTAGAGAAGTGGGCAAAGGATCCTGTAGAATGTGTATAGAGCATAGATAGATGGGTGTATGTGTGTGTGTCTGTGTGTGTGTGTGTGTGTGTGTGTGTGTGTGTGTGTGTGTGTGTGT
>CAJQZJ010032307.1:3416707-3476678 GCA_907164525.1 Lophiomys imhausi
TGTGTGTGTGTGTGTGTGTGTGTGTGTGTGTGTGTGTGTGTGTGTGTGTCTAAGCCCAGCATTGGGACTTGGAATCTTAGACTATACCCTGGGACTTTCTCCTGCCTGTCTTGGGATGACAGCACCAAGGTGTGATGTGAAGGCTTTGCTATTATGGGACCACTCAGTGGTGTCTTTATGGAGAGGCACCTTAATGATACTGTTGGGCTCCTGGGTTCATATGATGTTCTGGAACATCTAGAAACTGTCAGTGTCACAAGGCACCCAGGAAATATGCTGCTGTAGTTTAGATATGGTTTGTCTACAAATATTCACACATTGAAAGCTTGATCATCCATGTAATGTTTTTGTAAGATGATGGGACCATTAGGAGGTGAAGTCTGGTGGTAATTAGGTCATGATCATCCTTATGAGGACATTGTTGCCAGAGTAGATTAGTCCTAAGACAATGGCTTGTTATAACGGAAGGACCCTGGCCCCTCCTCAGTGGTCTGCTCTTCTTAGGCAATGTGGTATCTCTCTTCCTCTCACTGTGACCCTACAAGATACTATCTGCCATGTTGTGGGACAGCCATAGCCCCTCACCAGACACTTGCACTGTATTGTTTGTACTTTCCAAGCACTGAAATCATGACACAAATAGACCTCTTCTCTTTATAAATGCCCAGGTATTTTGTTATAGGCACACAACGGACTAAGATCACTCTTCTTTTTAAAGCAGGGTCCTTCACAGCTTCAAAGCACAGACTTTCCTTGTTGGGGTGCAGAAAAAGAGGCTGTAGGCATGCTGCACTTGTAATTCTCAGGTGCATTGGGAAGCATTTGCTCTGGCCTTGGAGCCCAAATGTGCTACCTATGCTTTGGATGCAGGCCAAGTCAGAGTTGGACCTCTCCTTAGAGAAAGCAGGAAGAATTCAGAGCAGTTGGCAAAGCATAGGAGTTTTGCAATGGCTGTTAATGGAGCTCTCTGTGTGCCCTGGTGGCAAGACTCAGTCACACCCTATTATTCCCAAGAGTCTAATCTTGCTGAGTCCCCCTGGCCATTTCCCAGCAACTGAATTTTTGAAGTGTGAAGAACAGAACCTTGAGATATAGACATAGACACCAGTGAATTCTCCTCTTCCTGGCTCACCCATGCTCTGTGACTTCAGGGGAGCTCGATTCTCCTATGCCCTTTGTGTGTGTGTGTGTGTTTTTTTTTTTTTTCTTCCTGTGATGGACAGTGAAAGAGGCCAGCATCATCTACACATCTTAGGGAAGTCAGAGCAGGGTAGGCGGGACAACCTCACAGCATGGACTCCACTGTGTCCTTATTATACAGATGAATGAAGAATGAATGTGCTTGATGCCCCATGAAGAACAAGCTGACCGAACTGGGTTCTGTCAGTTCTCAAAATGAGTCTGGTTGCTTTTTGATATTTCTTTTTTTTTTTTTTTAATAAAACATGGCTTCCTTTGACCCATATGTCAATCTCTTGGAAAGTGGAAAGGGAATCAGGAAAGGCTTCCAGAGAGGAAGGGATGAACCGAAGGGTCAGAGACATAGCTACTCTGCACCCCAGTTGATAGAGACAGCCTACAGAGGACACACACTTCAGATGCTGGCAGTCAAGGTGATGCCTACATGCACTAAAAGTGAGAACCTGGAATGTGGAGGGTGGGTCAGATACAGAGTCTACTCCTGGGTGGCATGGTGGAGAATGAACCTTATCAATTAATTATCCCCATCATGATGGGATTCTTCAAAACATGAACAAGATTGGAGCCTCTATATCAGATGCCAGTGTGCAAAGAGTAAGCTGAGGTGTGTCAGAGGAACTTTGCCCATGGTCCAACATGTGAAGAGGTCACAGTCCTTGTTCTCCAGGTGATTCTGCTAACTCACGGGTTATGGGTGTGCCTCATTGCTGGGTTCGTTAGTAAAGTACCATTTCACCAGTGGCTATATATCATCATCCAGTGTCCCTTCACATAACGGCTCTTGATGGCATCTGGTTTCAGTCTGAAACTCGGAATCACGCTGTCATGCCCTGCTTTAGTCTTGCATGGCTGGAGTGGCTGCCTGCTGCAGAAGCACAGATGTGTTTCTCTGAGCACCCTGGTATATGTCACTCTCTTTTCCAGTTCTTTCTAGAAAGTGAAAGCTGGAAAATGACCTGGGCCTGGGAGAACATGACAACGCTCTGTGGCCTCCCTTGCAATACAAGTGTCCAACCCTGGGTGCCTCCTTTTTATACATTTTCATCTCAAGTCCATGCCTCCAAGATGAGACTCATGCTCCCCACTCTTAATGACAACTTCTGGGCATAACTTGTTTCTTCTGAGTGAAGGTAACTGCTGGCTTCCAAGTTGGTCCAACATTCATCATTTAGTGTTTGACCCACACTGTGTTCTTTAATCTTTGAACCAAATGCTCATCCTTCATTGTGGAATTTTAAATAAAAATCAAGCTTTCTTTATCTTTTGTAAAGTCACCATCCAGCCATGCCAGTACCACCCGCTCATGACCACCATCAGCCTCATTGGTGCACCAAATGGCCCCACATAGCCATCAACCTCACTAAACAGCAAATCAATAGCCCATATTCCTGTCGTGGTGAATCTGAAGCTGGAGTTGCCTGGAATCCATCTAGGATATGGGCTTACTTCTTTTAATGCAAATTAGGCAGTGGAGAATACTAAACATAGCCTCTCATGAATTTTGATGTCTTCTAGATGAATTCCTTCTTTATGCTTTGTATGAGAAGCTCAGTTGTATACCAGTTGCCAATGAGTTTCAATAGATGTTAGTGGATTTCTCTATCCAGGTGAAAAACCTTGGCAGGTCTGAGCTCGTGATGGCACATCTATTCTCTGGCCAACCCCTGATTCAGGAGGAACACGTTGCACAGGCTGTTCGTGTGGTTAGAGGAAACTCTCTGTGCTTCTGGGAAGGTTCCCTTGGCCCTGAGACAAGACAGAATGGGTGTTCAAATTGTCCACCACAGAGATCTTCTGCAGGCTGCTTTGCAAAGCTGCTGAGTTTAGATGAGCCATCTGGAAATATAATGCAAAAAGAGAGAAGGCACCTGAGTTTTCCAAGACTCCCAGGACATGTAGAAGGGCCAAGACAAGTAACCAGCACTCCTGAGACATCTCCTATGAAATGATCATATTTTCACTTCTTAAGCAGCCTATGCTTACGTCATTACTTACACCCTCAATTTCTAGGCTTCTAAGTCATAAAAATCCCATTCTGTGGGACAAAAAGTGATTCAGAACCATCTGAAATCCTTCCCTTCACAATGAAGGGTGAACAGTTGGTTCAAGTATTAAAGAACACAGTGTGGGCCAAACATTAAATGATGAATGTTAGACCAACTTGGAAGCCAGTGGTTGCCTTCATATAGGCTTGTGGTCAGTTTATAGAATCAAATCTCCACATGGTTCTAGGGGTCAGACTGTTCTTCTATAATTCCCCATCCATGGTAGAGAACAGAGAAAGGCCTTCCAGGCAGTTGCTTCTGGGGAAAGAGTAGCCTCCCTTCCAGGTACCAACTGACTAGGAAGAGGGAAGTGCCTGCTTATGCTGGCACAAAGTCCAACTGATGCCTTGAAACATACGAAAAGCACACCTCTGGGAAGACTTGGGTATATTTGCTGGCGTGTTCATGATCTACAGCTCCAGGTACAGTGACAGTGGAAAGTACAAACAAGGTCATGGGTAGACCTGAGCTGACCAAGATCTGGTATTCACACCCATTCACATGCAGCCATCACCTTCCTTTTTCCCACGGGAATGACAAGGGTGGCATGCGGCAGAGTGAGATATTCCGCCTGCCCAGGTCTCAACACGCCATAACTGTTGTGAACTTACTGAGAGCATCCGGCATCCTCTGCCTTCTCAGGGTGAAACACAGTATTGTCACATCACACCAAAGCAGTTTCACAAGGTTCCGTAAGATGCACAAAGCCGGAATACCTGGGGCTTCCAATGCTGCACCTGCATGATTCAGTGAGAGTGTGAGAACTTTCTTACAGCGTTTTTTTTTTTTTTTTAACAGCAGGTGTGATTTGGGTGTGTTAATAAGTCATCTTTGACTCCAAAGAAAAAGTTATAATCCTAAATGATGACCAATTTGTAGGAGTGGGGTTGCCCATTGCAAAATCAGCCAATTCCATTGAATTCAGTAAAACAAATGTATTTCTACTCACCTCCCAAGTTTCAAGTTGTGGAGACAACTGCACTGTGGGAAAATGCACAGTTGGGGCAACAAATTATTGTTCAGTATGACAAAAGAAACATTAAAGGATGTAAGTGACAGATAGAATATAGTGCTCCTGTTATTGGAACTTAATATTCATTTCCTTTTTCCTGTATTGCACAATCCGAGATCATATACTCACACACATACACACATAAATATATGCATCCACACGCATTATATATGTATGCATATTTGTACAAAGTAAGGCATGTGTATATATCTTATTGTACAAATAAGGGATTTTATTATTGTGTTTCTACATATATGGACTTTCATCATACTTTACCCTCTTTTACCCTTTCTTTTCCTCTTCTATGTCCCTGACCATTCCTCATATGAGAGAAAGCATAAGCTATTTGTCTTCCTGACTCTGATTTATTTTGCTCATCCTGATGATCTTCAATTTCACTTGTTTTCTTGCAAATGACGTGATTCGTTATGGCTGAATAAAATTCCATTGTGTATGCATGCCCCATTTTATCTATTCTTCCATTGGTAGGCTCAAACACTGATTCCATAACCTGGTTATTATGAACAGTGAAGCAATGAACATAGTGAAACATATTTTGGTTCTTAAACATACAGAAGGAGAAGGAGGCATTTGACTGAGAATTCCAAGCTCCAAAGGCCTTCCTCCTCCAGTCCAGCCCTGTTCTCCAACTGTGTGCTTACAACTACTGTCTTCTCACCATCTCTTTCCAATATGCACTCTCTTCTCTATGCTCTTAATGTCCTAAAGCTCTTTCCCATAGGCTCCTGATCCCCGCAGGCCATGGCAATCTGAAGTTACTACTCAGGCATGTCTCCTGAGTTCTCTTGTTTGTGGGTGCTTGGTGAGTGACATGCCCTAAGTTTCTTCTCCTTTTTCTGATGTTGGGCCTGTCTTCCTCATATCCCATTTGTTCTATAAAAGTTTGTTCACTCCCTAAATCTCCCAGATCCATGGCTTCTCCTATCTGTGTCACAGTCTTTTTAACTCCAAATCAGAGCTCCCAGCTGCTTGCTCTTTCTCCTCTGAGGTTGCACAATCACCAAGAGCAAACCCACCGTGATATTCTCCCAATCCCACCCTCCACTCGGTGACATCCTAAGTGTAGGAGATGGCCCTGTCCTCCCACCTCCCCAAGTCTCCCAGGCTCAATCTTTCACCCAGACCAAAACAGTCTTCACTCCACCACCACTTTACCTCACTCTTGATCATGTGCTCAGCACAAATGTTGTCCCTGGAACATTCTGACTGCTCAGCACACATTCAAGGATCTCCCTCAGAGAAACCCAACTTTGCCTGCCATAGATATTGAATGGACTCAGACCAGCTCGAATGTGGTGAGCATGGCTCTGGTAGGGCTTGCCCCTCTGATACTAAAAAGAATGTATTCCTACCATGTATTCTTCTGGTTGGCTGTGGGCTTTGTGGGAGGCAGGGCCCAGGGGCTGAAGCCAAGACTTCCTGGAGGTTATAGTTTATATCTCAAATCTCTCCAACAGACTCATGTCTTGAAAGCTAGCTCCTCCTCGTCTTTTGGCTCTGTTTTGGGGGCTGTGGAATCCCCTTATTGCCTAGTGAGCCCTGGAAAGTAAGTTACAAAGAGTAGACCTTTGAAGGAGATCTAGTTTTTAGCTAGATCTGGCTCATTCTCTCTGTCTCTCTCTCATTGGTCTGCTATGATGTTAGTACTCCAACTTGACCTATCCCTACAATGATGCATTAAAACTCCTGAAGTTGTGAGCCAGAATAAACCCTTCCTTCCTTAAATTGGTTCTGTTCTGTTGGGTATTTTTGTCACAGCAGCACAGAGGTAACTAATACACTGAGCTGTCATGCTCTGCACAGCTCCCAGGACTTAACTGGGGCAGCAAGGGAATGAAGAAAGGATGGACACATAGACAAAGTGACAAAGAAAATCTGGAATTGGGCCGTCTGAGCCCTCTGATGGAGAAGCTGCAACACACAAAAGAGTGCAACATGTTTATTATATACAGTTGAACAAGAAGGTGGGGCTATTGCATATAGCTGAATCAAGGCAGCAGGATTTATGGTATATGGCTGAACAAGGAGGCATGTTTAAGTAATCTCGGTAGGACCATCTATGTAGGGGAGCAGTCTTTAAGCCATAAACATCCAGGAGAACATTTATGTGGACATTTTCTACACACAGTATTGACATTTGTACTCTGAACCTCACTCCTGGAGGAAGGTTTTGCCACCCCCTTAGGCTGAGGCACTAGTCCTTGACATCACCATGGCCGTGTCAACAACACTGAAGGCTTCACTCTCACTCCCTACACTGAGCAATGAGTAAGGCCACAGAAGCTGACTTTCCCATTTCATCCTTTCTACCAGCCTGCTCAGTAGGTGCTCCCACACTGGTGTGCAGGCGTGAGTATCAGCAGTCTTTTCTGAATAGAAAAGTTTTCCAATACCATTCCCAAAGGGTTGCTAATGAAAATATGGGTGAGGGAGGACCATGAATAACAGAAACTAAAGGTGATAGTGGAGGAGCCTGGAGTGGTTAAGGTGCCAGAAGTGATGAGTAATGATCAACTCATAAGTGATAGGAGAGCCAGAGGTGATGAAAGAACCAGGAAGTGGGGATGGAGCCATGAGAGATGGAGGAGCCAAGGATGCTGAAGGGGCCAGGAAGTGGGATGGAGCCATGAGTGATAGAGGAGTCAAGAGTGTTGAGGGGATCAGGTAATGAAGATGGAGCATGAGTGACAGCTGAACCAGGCCAAGGGAGGAGCTAGGGGTGGTGGCGTTGTAGCCCTGTGTGACCTAGAGTCATAAGGGATGTAATAGCCAGTAGGAATGGGAAAGACAGGATTCCAAGTTAGACCTGGAGTAGGAGAAGGAGAATGGGAACTTAAAACATAAAGAAACACTCATGGCTGAGTTTCAATAAAATTTTATTTATACACACAGACATTTGCTGGGTGTCCCTGGAGGATCCTGGCTTTGTGTCCATCAGGCCCCACTGGAGGCTTTGTGGGTCTATGTGGGCCTCCCAGAGTAAGGGTGCAGGACCCAGGCAGCTGCTGGTCAATGTGCATGTTTGTGTGCCTCGGTATAAGGCTGGCTAGTGTGACTCCAGAGATTTGTGGCTGGGAACAGCAAGACTGAGCAGATCCAGACCCCGGAAGCCTCAGGGCCACAGGCCCCCTAACTGGGTCAGCAGGTGTGGGGTCCAGATCTCTCTCTCGTTCCGGCTGTCTCTCTGGAACATATGGACATACCCCAAAGGTCTATTTTCCTGTGGCACATAGAAGCAACCCCACAAGTGGTCACAGCTGAGCCCACCTTTTTCCCATTGCAAGAATCCCAATCTCAGTCAATAAAGTACATCTGTGTCTGAAGTTCCTGTCCACACTTCTCATGGTTCAAAAGAGGGGTCCTGACCCATCTTGGGGAGTATGCATGTAGATTTTAGGCTTGTACTTTTCTGAACCTGCCATGTTCTCTGCAGACCAGAGCATCAGTACCCAGGGATTCTAACAACAGCCAACGTGACCATATCCAGTGGCACAATAGAGGGGAGCACTGCCCACTCCTGCCCCAGCCAGTATGCAGCCTGATCTCTCCTCCATCAGCACTGCCCAGGACAGTCACCCACCCTGGCCAACACCACTGCGATTCTATACTACAGGCATTAGGCTAGATTTGGACCTTAGGCTATGGTTTGCAGCTGTCCTCTCTTACTGTAGTTTGTACAATGCATCTGTCTCTCTACGTCCCTGGGGGTATGGATAATAACCATAGGCAGGGTAAGGAGCACTTATTTAGGTGAAGACCACACAGGACTCCAGGATCTAGCAAGCAAGCTTGGACACATCACATTGGCCCTTGTCGGGATATTAGAGCCAGGTTAGAAAAGCTAAGGTAAGCCGGGCGTTGGTGGCGCACGCCTTTAATCCCAGCACTTGGGAGGCAGAGGTAGGCGGATCTCTGTGAGTTCGAGGCCAGCCTGGTCTACAAAGTGAGTCTAGGACAGCCAGAGCTGTTATACAGAGAAACCCTGTCTCGAAAAACCAAAAAAAAAAAAAAAAAAAAGAAAAGCTAAGGTAAGTGTGGAGTGGGGAGTCTTTCTCCTTCTTAAGTCCCAGAGGTAAACAGATCCCAACTACTTCTGAATGTTCCAAGGGTGAATCTGAGAAGAAAACAACCCATTGAATGTGAAAACAACTCTCCTGACTCCTCACAGCATGTGATCAGAGTGTTTACCTGTCCCTCCTCAAGGTTAAAAAGTGAGGGGCTGATGAAAGCTCTCCCTGGGTCATCTTCAGGGGCACTCCACACACAAAGCGGGGGTGGGGGTGGGGTGGGGGGGAGGGATGGGGGGGTCTACCTTCAAGACTCTTGGTCAAGGTGATTGGCCAAGGCCACAGTCTTATCATGGGGTCAAACCCAGCAATTGTTTTCAAGTTTCATTCTTCCCAGAGTCTTCTGCCCACCCCATATCTATATCTGGTAGAAAAACCCCTGGAGAGACAAACAGTGGGACTTGCAGAGCACATTGAAGACCAAGTTCCTTTGTTGCAGCAGACAAAGACATGGGAAATGACTCAAAGGCCAGGAAGGAAGTTAAAAAAAAAAAAAAGAAAAAAGAAAAGAAAAGAAATGAAAAAGGAGCTCATTTAAAATAAGAACAAAAGCTAATGAAAAGCAGACTAACATGACCAGGAAGATGTGTGACATCAGCACCAGGGATTTTCCTATTAGTGATGCCAATCCCCACTCAAAGGAGAAGAAAGAAACTAGGTTAGATACCACCCTTTGCCCATCCATTGTTCCTTTTATTGAAATATGACTTGCCTACAAGGCCAGGCCTTTCTGGAGTCCTCATGCCTGGTAAATTTACACTAAGTTCAGTTAAGTCACTAGTTCCCAGAACAGTTGTTCTGCCCCCTAACCCCTGCTGTCAAATGAAAATGGTATCCCTCTGCTGTCTATGTTAGCATCTTTGATGATCACATCAATGGGACACAGGTTTACTCTTTTCTGTCTGGTGTCTTTATATTACTACTGTGCCTGTGAGATCCAGCCACCCTGCTCTGGTATGGCTTACCTCTTCCCCTTGCTGAAGATTCCACTCTGAGAATAAAACCCACTTTGCTGTGGTGAGGTTCATGCAGTGGATATTGTAGCATTCTATTTAGTGAGATGGGGGTCCTCCAGCTCCCTAAACTCACACTCCCAGTTGAATTAATTCCCTGAACTGTATTGCAAAAGCAGAACATACTGGTGAGTGAGCATCATGCCCCTGAACCCTCCAGTCAGCTGTGATGTTAGCCCGCAGACACTCTGCACATCAAGGATTTTTTTTTTCCCAGCAGAAGGCCGGCAGGAAGGTAAGGGATGTTTTCAGCTCCTTTGTCTTTCTACTGAGAACTTCAGAGCCACTGTGTCTTTAAAACTCCCCAGAGGCCTCCTTGTTCTCTTCTCTTCTACCCACTATTCACCAACAGCCAGAAGACTTCTCTCAGCCATGGTGATTTGGTATAAAACTACCCAAGTAGTAGATGGATGGCTTAAAACCACCAAACCAGTTTTAGTAAATGTGGCAAGAAAAACCTCCAGAGCTTACATGGATTCCTAGGGTCATGCAGTTAAAAGCAGTGTCGTAAGAAACCAGAAAGATACATGACTTAGGTTGAGAGATACAGTCCTAGGGCTCATCTTTGAAGAAGAAATGGGGTGTGTGTAAAATCCTATAGACTCTATTCTATTGCTGTCACACACTAAGCCAGTTTGCCTCCCAGACAATAGTGTATTGGGGTGCTTGGTAACAGGGACACAGGCATGCTGAAACCACACAGGCAGGAATAGTGAGTGACTCTGTGTCCTATTCCAGACTTGCCTCTAGCCCAGCCCAGCTCACAGCTTTGCTAGCATAGACTGTTCTTCCTGAGAAAGTCATGAATGGGTTTCTTGGCTTAGGGGAAAAAGAACCCTAAAGGATGATTCCAAAGGCCTGGCCTCCATGCACTGCACTCCAGCCAGAACCTCCTCACAGCCCCCACAGCCCGTAATTATTACAGAGCAAAGTCCTCTGGTTGTGGCAGCCAGCTATTTTATAAACATTTTCTAAAAGACTACCTAGCTTTACAGAGTACACATTAACATGCGCTTGACTTGAAACCTAGGCGCATCAGCGGATACAAATGCAACAGCCCCTTCTCCTCAGGGTTCAGGCTCACTCCTTGTGGGGAGAGTTCCTGCTAAGTCTTCCCACAAGTTTCTCTTCCAATACAAACATGTCCATATATGTGCAATCCTGCACTAGCCTACTCTGCCACTTGGAAATGTCTTAGAGGGTGTTCCTTATCAGCCCCTACAGCAGGGCTTTTTTTTTTTTTTCCTACGCCTGTATGCAGTGACCTTGTCTTTTTGCAGTTTTTTTTTTTTTGGCCATCCCCTGGAACTGCTTTCTTTAGAGGAGTCAGGGTGAAGTGTTTATTTTCCTTTGGGATTTGGGTATTTTTCTTGTGGAAATGTGATGCGTGTTTGTAAAGGCATCTGCCTATAAGATGTGTCTGCTTGCTCCCTACTGTGAACTCTTTTTTTTTTTTCTGTTTGTCATTTATCTTTTGACTTCATTTATGGTATGTTTTTATTTCCAGAGCATTCTAATTTTTACCTAATTAAATGTATTACCCATGTGTCTTTTGGCTTCATATTTGTGTTTTACATAGAAAAGAATTTTCTTCGTCAGTCTCTCTCTCTCACACACACAAATAATAAGCAAAAAAAAAGGGGGGGGAGGAGAAAGGTCCTTGTTTTCTTGTACTTCTACAATATTATTTTTTTCTTAAAGTTTGTTTTTGTTGTAATATCAAGAATCTAACTTTGATCCATAGGAGTAGATTACTGATGTAACATAATTTTATTCTTGATGATTATTTAATTGCCTAATTAAAGAACTAATGATTCCTGCTCTATTGATTTTAAATACTGTTTTTATCATAAATTAAATTTTTATTGTATGTTAGTTTTGTTGTTTGGGTCTTTTTAAAATCGACCTGTCTGATTTTACACACCACAATCCCAAATTGGTTAGACTTCTTTCAGTGAGTTTTGTTCCAATGTATCTGACTAGCCTCTTTATCTAATCTCTGATATCTTTTAACCTTGTTTTTCCTTTATGTTTTCTCCATTAAAATTTTTCACACATGAAATTAACTTATCTGAAGATGTTCAATTTTCAATAGGGGTTATATCCCCCCAAACCTAGGAAACAGCTCAAGGTGTGAGGTACACAACCTCACAGCTCAACAGTGGAGCACTCCAGATCCCAGCTGACTGGAAGCAGGATTCTTTGTGCTCAGGAGCATCCCAAGAGAGGATTGGTTGGATGGCCCATGACTGACCTAGGGAAAAATTCAACCCTCTGTGAACAGTGTTTTCTATTGAGTATGAATCACTTTCCCACCCCTGACAAGTCAAAAACTTGAAAGTCCAATGAACCACCCTAGGTCCAGGCCTGTGCATCTGAATCCTTACAAGGTTTCTGTTTTTTTTTTTTTTTTTTTTTGGTTTTTCGAGACAGGGTTTCTCTGAATATCTCTGGCTGTCCTGGACTCGCTTTGTAGACCAGGCTGGCCTCGAACTCACAAAGATCCGCCTGCCTCTGCCTCCCAAGTGCTGGGATTAAAGGCGTGCGCCACCACCGCCTGGCCTTACAAGGTTTCTTAAAGTAACCATAAAATATATGCATTGTTTGTGAAGATAATCAAATGCTACAGTGTTGAATTTTCAAGCCCATATCAACATAGTTCCATGTAGTCATTTTCCTATTCCTTTATCTCTATGCTGTTTTAAGATTTCTGTCATAAAGAACACATACTCTTTCTTTGTTGTTATTTTGACTTTTTAAAACTCCTTCTTCAAAACTTGCTGTCATTGGTAGAATATTTTTCTATTGCATTTTCTGCTTGGTTTCAGTTTTTATGGACCAGAAGTTTTAATTGTTGTAGATTTTAAATACCTATTTTCATTTTCAATTGTGTATCTGAGAGTGTAAGTACATGCATGTGAGTGCAGGCGCCTGAGGACTTCAGAAGAGGATATTGGATCCTCTAGAATTGGAGATGCAGGTGATTGTGAGTGACATGTGTGCTGGGAACCAAACTCAGGTCTCCTACAAAAGCAAACAGACTCTGAATCACTAAGCCGCCCATGTCTCCAGACTTTTATGGCCCAAAGATACTGGGATTTTTGCTAGCTGGCTTTGTGATCAAGGAGCCAGTTGTTCAGTCCATGATGTCTTCAGTCTATTTAGACCCTAACACATGCTCTGCTTTTACATCCTTAAGCTCCACATTTCTCCTCCAGTCAAGAACATAAATCACATTTAGGAATGGTATATGACAGTGGTTCCCAACCTTCCTGCTGCTGATACCCTTTAATACAGTTCCAAGACACTGCCGGAAAATGTCACAGATCTCATTATGTTTTAAATCTAAATAAAAAAGAAGAGGTGGTCCTTCCAGCTTAGAGATATGGGAAGGTCCTGGAAGTAAATCACATCTGCAAAGAGAAAAGCTCCTGGATTGCTTCCTTGCAACAGGAAGTGCTTTGTTCTTTTGGAGGCTTGTTGCAGTTAGAGATTCTGCTCTAACTGCAAGGTGAACGGCTGCAACCAAGTTCCATGACAGAGCTGGGTAGAAATCTGTTTTCTAACTCCCTATGTTGGAGTCAAACTTGATAAGTATCCTGCTTCCACAAATTAGGTGCCCTGTTTTGTCTATGCATCTTCCAAGGATCAAGGCAGCTACAGAAGATGTGTCCATTTCTAGGCTCTGTTGGAGATCTCTGAAGTTCTTGAACCTCTGCTACCCTGGGCATTTACAGGCTAGGTGGGTTCTTCCCTAGCTAGGGCACCCTTCTATGTGTGGTACAGCCTTGGGTGTACATATCGAACCCAGCATGGACACAGACCCCTGTGGGCGCACGTGAGTACTGGTGGACAGGGTCTGCATGCTCATTTGTGTTAATGAAATTTCTGGAAAGCAAGACAGAGCTTGATAGCAAGAGCAGGGAGACCAGCTATAAATGTAGGGTCGGGACTTGCTCTTTTCACTCTGCCTGCCCCTAACAGCCCCACTCAGTAGGGAGCATGGAGAATCTAAGACTTCTCCCTCAAACCAGCTCTGTTGTCTTTACCACAGTAATGACATTTTAGGTGTATTAATGCTTGTGGGACTGTATATAGTTTTTCAAATTCTTGAAGCTGAGGAGATGGCTCAGTCATTAAAGTATCATGCCAAGATGAGGACTTTGTTTCAGTCCCCATGCTTTGGTGTACACCTGTAATCCTAGCACCGGGCAGGCAGAGACAGGAGCAGGGGCTTGCTGACCACTGAATCTAGCCAGACTGAGAGGTTCCAGATTTAAGGAGAGACAAACAAGATAGAGAGCAACTGAGGGGGCTATCTGACATTGAACTCTGTCATGCACAATTGGGCACGTGCACTTGTGTACACACACACACACACACACACACACACACACACATACACACCTCTAGAGATTTTCTGAGACATTTGTAGGTAAATTATTATCTTGTTTGGACCCAGGTAAAATGAGTTTGTTTACACAATAAGCTCATTGACAGAGGTCCATGGGTACATGGAGATCATTAAATTATTAGTTATCATTATTGTTCCCTTGATTTCTACGTGTTTGAAAATGTCCACAATCAAATTTTTGAATTGAAAAGGAACAAAGCTGACAAAGGCATGCCCCAAATGTCTAGAATCTAAGGACTAAGCCCTTTAAGATCCTATGAAAACTTATATAAACATGGAAATTAGTGGCAAAATCAAATTTTCTGTGAAGAACAAACCTTAGTAGCTAAGTGGACTGGGGCACATTTATAACATGATACAAGGAGCAATGGAGTAATGGCCTTCATGTGGAATTAAGCAATGATCATAAAATGATTGTCTCTCCTCAGACTGATTGGGGGTTCTCCATTTACCACTGTGACTTCTACAGCAGCCCGTGGAATAACAGCACTTCTCTGTAAAATCTCACTTCAGGATGGAGGAAGTTTCTGTTGAAGCAAAGACGTGTTTTGGAAAAGTTGTTTGGTCCTATGAGCCAAGTGCTGATTCTCATGCTTGATGCCTTGTCAGCTCCCAGTGGAAAGAAACTGTCATAGACAGGGATGGGCTGTTGTGAGGTAAAGTCAGGGTCCCTGGGTTGGGCAGGAAAAAAGAAAATGAAGCTCTGATGGGTTTTCTCAAGAGCTGTTGATGGAAGATGGTTGGCCTTGCTACCAGTGATTGAAATCAGCAATGTCACTGGGACAGTTTGACTGACAGTTTGCTTTTCTAGTTTTCTAACCCTCTGATGTCCACCAGGCCTGCGGATTTCCTCTGCCATGTGACTAGACCCCCAGCATGCTCACCTCCAGTACTGTTTCTCTCTCCCTGGGAAACTGGTGAGGCCCACTCAGCAAGGTAGGGAAGTGTTTATGATGAGAACCAGAGCTTCAACCCAGAATAGCAGTAAGACTAGCAATGACTAGTGTGACTATCAACTTACCATATTGTCAAGCATTCATGGGAGGGGTCCTAGCAGTCAGGTCAATCCTATTCAAAGATGAGGCACTGATGTACGTAGAAACTTTCCTGGGTCAAAGTCATGGTCTGGTGTGATTTGAATTCCAAGCCTTTGACCCTGCTCCAATGCTGATGCATGACTCTTGAAGGAGAAGGTGTAGCCACATAGGACAGACATCCAGAAGCTGGGGACAAAACTGAATGTTCCCCATATGGCTGGGTTTCAAGCAAGCAGGCTGGGTTTCAAGCAAGCATCGTGGCAAGGTTAGCTCTGATGCACAAGTTCTTCTACTGTGAAAAATATGAGGGCCAACTCACTGAGCTTCTTGGAGGAAAGCCTGCTATCCAGGTACTACTGTAAGTCTCAGTGGAGACCTACCTGATTACTAAGCACAGAGCATGGAGTGGGTTGGGAGGAGTAGCCCAGGGGCCATTCATACTTCCCAAAGCCATACACTCACATGGCACTATATTGAAGGTTGAAACTCCCACCCACGAAGCTCAAATTTCCTACAGTTAACAATCCCTAAAGTGTAAAAATTCCAAAGCCACAATTCTAAAACAGTAAAATCCCACATACTGAAATTCATCCAACTTCAAGTGCTATGGAGGAGAGTCCAAAAACCATATGGTGACAGCAAAATCTCCCATTCAGAAATGTGTTACCATCTGCACTGATGCATCCTTCCAGCTGAGGAAATCCCAAGAGCACCTAAGGAACTAAACCCACATCTGCCTGGAGAAACCAGTGAAGCCACTGGCTGTTTGGAAAAGACCTTATGCTTGTAGGGCAGAATGCTGCCGAAAACACGGTTCTGGTACTCTTCAACAAGACTATGCCCACCAGTCCTGTGGCAGGGTATGAGGACACATGAAAGGAAGGAAGTGGTGGTCTTGTGTGTGGCACAGAAGACAGGGACATTTGATAGTGGATGTAGAGCCAGTCAAAATTGGATGACACTTCCACTGTTGCCCAGAGTGTTGCTTTCCCTGCCATCCTCTCTGTTCCTCTGAGTTTCCCATTGAAATTGAGACATTTGGAGAGTACAACATTTTGGATTTGTAATCCACTGAGACCGTGATTAACTGAATGTTGGATTTTAGGGGATTTTGATCTTTTCATGTCAATGCTTATAATTACAGTGCTCAGGACTGTGTACTTCTGGAGTATGACCCAAAGCAGAGTAGCCCACCATCGTACAATATTTCCATCATACAGGTATCATAGACCCAACAGAACTCAGTAGCACATACCATTATAAAATCAAGAAAAACTATCAAGAATTCATAAACACAAAAATATTTGGTTTTGCTTTAATAGTTACTTAGGAATTTGCATAGTTTATTTTGTAATAATACCTGTATTATTATTATTAATTGTGTAATGATGACTGAAAAAGTTTCTGCCAACTGACTAATATGTGCAGCCCAGCATGCCGCTGAACATGATGTCTCTGGCCCTAGGGGTCTAACAGGGCACAAAGGGGTTCCATAACATAGTGAGAGACTGGGCTCAGCCAGTTTAGGAGGACTGACAATGGGAAGACATACATGCAAGGAAACAAAGTATATTCAGAAAATATAGGCCCCTGAGAATCAATGGCAATGATTAAGTCCAGCCCCTTCAGACACTGGGGAACACAACTTCAGCTCAGCTAGCAGGCTACAGGTTAAGCCCTAATATGGAAGCCAGGATTTTCTTCTGTAAGACCAAGATAGGATTTCAGGAAATGTGTCACATCATTCCTTTTATTAGATTCAAGGTCCAGGAAATAGTGTCAGCCTTACTGGGCAGCTGTTGATTTCATTACACAAAGGATTCTCCCAGCTAGTCAGTGGGAGCAAGCTCCTCCTTGTTGGGCACCCAAGGACTATGAGTCACTCACTTCTCACGTGTCCCAGGTGACACGGTGCTTTGCTCCAAGCTGGTCTGCAGAGTTGAGTATTAGCTATCTTAGAGCTGTGTGCTTGCTTTTTACATTTTTTTTCTTGCTGTCAAATATTACACGTCAAAAACTCACTTTCAGAAACACGGTTAGGTTAGGGCTCATCAATGCTGAGTTTTGGGGAAGGCTGTTAATTTAAAAACTTTAAGACAGGACTGGTTATGTGGCTTAGTTGCAGAATATTTGTGTAAAGTGTGCGTGTATAAGCGCCCCATGTTCTAGCCTTAACACTTCAGAAAAGAGAACAGCAATGAATAAGAGAAGAACCTCGCTTCTGCTCTCAGTCTTGGCTTTCAAGTTTTATACAGCTAAGGGCAGAAGCAATGGCTCTGTGGTTAAGAGAACTTGCCATTCTTGCAGAGGGCCTGGGTTCAGTTCCCAGCACCTGCATGGCAGCTCACAAACATCTGTAATTCCAATTGCAGAGGATCCAATACCCTCTTCTAACCTCTGAGGGCACTAGGCATGCAAGCAGGGCACATACAGACAGATATGCAGGCAAAACACTAATACACTTAAAACCCTTTTAAAATCTAATTATATATAGTGAAGGTTTTAACAATTCACTAGTGTCATAAGAATAAAAATGACAGGAAGTGAACATGTTTTTAAAATACTGCATTGAGAGTCTATTAACTCAGCCTCACCTACAGCATCTGTTTTTGACCCAGAACAAGTTTGTTGACTCTCCCAGGATTCAGTTTTGTTACCCTGATTTAGTGATATCTGTATCACTGTCAAAACGTTCTATGGTTACAAAGCCCAAAACACTGTTGGGGGAATTAGTTTCATGGTGACAATAGTCAGGTGATTTGGAGAGCCTACATCTCCCTGAGGCTACAGGTGAACAATCTGTAGATGGTCAAGTTCAGGCTTGATGTTGAGGGCCACAGGCATTTGCAGTGAGTTCAGAACTAGAAGGGATCTTTCAAATCGATGGAAGTATGGAAATTCCCCATTTCTCCCAGGTGTTCGAGGAATGTGGACTTCCTGCCGTGCAGCTGTTCAGTGAGGTATCCTGGAATTAATACAAACCCACATCCACACAGGGCTCCTGCTGCTTTACAGCTCCTGGGCATCATGGGTGATTTAAATTCTTGCTATCTCAATTTAATTTAAAGAAAAATGCCTGGAGAGTTTTGGATAACTCTTTAATTTAAGGCACTTAACTCAAGACCTTCTGGGAGTGGGGGTGGGAACACATGAGATGGAGAGGGGACTTCTGCTATAATAAAATGCTCCTCAGTGTTCCCTGAAGCCCCACAGCAGCCTGAGTGTTTAAGACCTGTGTCTCCAGACTAGGCTGCAAGCCTGCACCATCAGCATTCCTGAGCCAGACTCCCAAGCTGGGACCATTGGTGAGCAGGAAAGGCTTGAAGAGTCCAGACCAGGCACTGGCCAATCTTTTATATTAGAGACCATAATGGAGTTGAGCCTTGCCTACCTATGTTTCAGGTGTGATTATAATGCCCCTGGCTTTCATTATTCCTCAACACTCAACATGAGGAACACACCATGTTACTTTGGGACATCTAGGAGATAGTGACAGCTGAAGCCATGTGACAGGACACACAAGCTGGTAGATAGACTATTTTCTGAGCACTTTGGGGTAGGACAGTGTGCCAGAGATTTAACCCAAAGCCTTGCCTATTCTAAGCATGTTCTTTACCCCAGAGTGGCACCACAGCTCCTGCTGTGTTATTTCCAAGTGAGACAGAATTTTTTCATACTTAATTTCTAGGGAGGCTGCCTATGACAGGATGTTTCAGATAGCATAAGACCATAAGATGCTCTCTAAAGAACAGGTTCCAACTCACACCTGTTAAAGTCTACCATGAAGAGCCATATGAGCCCTTTCATGAACAGCACTTCCATTGCTCCAGCCAGACTCTGCTCACGGGTCTCACCCCTTATTTTATAAGAGCAAAGAAATCAGATCAAGAAAGGTTAAATGACTTGACCTAGTTGAAGGAAGCATCCAGTCAGCTGCAGAAGCCAAGCTAGAATACGAAGCTTACATGTCTGCACCTGTATTGTGTGTTGTATGAACGCCCATCTGTATGTGCACACTTACATCACGGCTTTTCTCCAGATAATTACACTAAAGAGAATTTATCCTAAAAGAATTATCTTAATTATAATATAATACCAGTGTTTATCATTAATATCATGGAACTATGGAAACAAAATAGAAGTATTATAGGGCTCCAACAATAATAATACAGTTAACTGTCACGCGACCACAGAATGATGAATTGTGCATAACTGTGTTATCAGAAGGTTTATGCACATCCTGGGGAATGTTTTTCTTTCAATATTCGAGCATAGGAACTCCAGCGTTGTAGTCTCTGCAGTTACCTTAGCCTGTCAACACTTGAAGGAACACACTGACCTGCAAGTGGAGAAGGGGGAAGGAGGTGGGGCACACGGACAACTTTTCAATCCTAGACAAGTCTCTCTTCTCCCCTTGCTTTCCATAACTATAGATGTGCGTATTTCAGACTGACGAGAAACCAGGACTTTGCAATAAATTATGCAAGCCACTTTGTCACCTGGAACACTTTCAGGACTATGGCTGTCTCAAAGTTCCGTATTTACCTTCTGTTGCATCAGGGTCCACCAAAGGGTAAAAGGAGGTCTCTTTCCTATAAAGTAGAAGTTTTTGTTCTACAAGTATCAGGTATTTTCTCAAACAGAAGGTTCTATTGACCAGCATTCTTTAGATTGTTCTCTCTGGTATGATTGCTATGAGTGGTCGTGGCCATGAGTAGCTTGTGGGGAGAGGTTCTCAAGCAAGCATCACCCCATGCCTTAGGAGCAAATGGAACTGCCTAATGTCTCTGACTTTGAGTTTCTCTGTTCTTGCTTCCTTAAGGCACCGTGAGAATTCACAAACCTCTGGATTTCTGCTGACCACCCTCAGGTTTCTGGACGCAAGCTGTTGGGTGTCCTGAGCCTTCAGTGGGCACTGAGGCCTTTTTCCTTAGCATGAGACCAGTTCGGAATCTGTGGCCACCTTGGTGCATGTGAATCTGGGTGCTCGTGAAGTCTGGGTACAGGCCACCTGGAAAGCTGTTTTGCCAAACAGCAGTCCGTACTGTCCCTGTTCCTAACCTGTGCGGGCAGGTAGCAGCTGTAGGCATTTATGATCAATCATGGACTGTCTCTGTGGTGTGCTCAGCTAGATAAGGAAGGAGGCTAACATCCTCCATTCCATGGAACCGAGCAACACTGCCCACTGCAGGGTGCGCTCCCAGGGCAGGCCCTCGTGAGAGAGGCAGATGTGAAGCCAACTTTTAAATGCCGGGGAAGTTGTTTGAAACAATCTTGGCCCACTGGCTCTGAAATAATACATTGGCGAAACTCATCTGCTGTGCTTTGTGGAAAACACGTCCCAGAGGATGGCCAACAGCTGGGAGTACCCCAGGCCCAGGGCCCTCGTTAACTGTCAGCTTTCCCTGAGGCGCCAATCATGTTAGGTGAGACCCCGGTGAGGTTCCAGGTGAAAAGGGAGACAGATGCAAGGACTCAGTGTGGCCATAGACTCGGCAACCTAGTCTATCTCTAGCCGCCATGGCGAGGGGCTGGTACTGTGCTATTCTGAGGAAATGGAGGATGGAGAGGCTTTGAAGGGGAAGCTGGGCCTTTCCCCACTAGGAGAGAAAAATATAAGTAGAAAGTATAAATACAGGTCGCTCCTTTACACAGGGGGGCATGTTGTTATGGTCTGAACAGGAAGTGTCCCCCACCTGCTCTTCTTTGGGGGGCGGGCTTAATACCCAGCTGGTAGTGCTATTCTGGGATGTGCTGAAGATTTTAGGAAGCAGGTCTTCTCGTTAGTGCAAATTGGCTTTTTGTCATTCACAAACAGTGAAACTATCTGTATGACAAAGAATTGTTTCAGGTTAAGTTTCTTAATGATTTGTTACCAATAATGTTTAATTTGTATCCTTACTTTATATACCCATGTACCAGGATTGTGAAAAAAAAGTTCTCAGGCAAAAAGCGGTCACAAGGGGAAAAAATTAAGGAGCACAATCCTAGAGGTACAAAGGAAGAGACATAGACTTGGGATTGTGATCGGGGATGAGGTGAAAGAAGGGCCTAAGGGACCAGAAGTATTGCTAGGCTGTTTTACAAAGTATTTCAGCCACACCCTTGCTCTGTGTTTTCAGACCAAAAAGCTACTAGGAACTTCCTGTGCTTTTCCCATACTGGGCTCCTCAGGGCTCCACCTTCTGCTTTAAAAAAAAAAAAAAAAAACACACCTATTTATATTCCTAGATTTTTCTTTATGAGCAAGCACCCAGCTGGTCCATCATCTCTAACTGTGCAATCAGTCGCCTGGCGGGGTGGCGCACAACTTTAATCCCAGCACTCAGGAGGCAGAGGCAGGCAGATCTCTGTGAGTTCAAAGCCACTCTGGTCTACAGAGTTAGTTCCAGGACAGCCAGGGATACACAGAAAACCCTGCTCAAAAAACCTTAAAAAAAAAGAAAGAAAGAAAAGAAAAGTGGGCACCAAAGAGCAGTTTCTACTGTCCTCATCTTGGAGTCCACCTCCGTCCACAAAAGTGTGTGAACGTATTGCAGGTCATTCGGTGGGTAAAGACTTGACCTTAAGCACGTGCAATGCCCACAGACACCCTTTTAGTCATTCCCTTCTCTATGCCATTCTCCCGGGGGAAGAGGCAGAAAGAGAGGATAGTATACCTACGGGACCAGGTGTGCACTGAAATTCTTCCCAGCTACACTCGGGTAGAAGGATGCAACACAATGGGAGACAGTCACCCAGATGCCACTCTCAGTTTTGCTGCTCATATGGACATGGTGCTTTCTCAGTAACTGCTGGATTTTAACTTTAAACCGACACAGTGGCCGCTCCATAAGAACCAAAAGAGGTCTGTTTGCATGTGGCTGATGAGTGTCTAATCAAAATTGTCACACCCATGGTCACCTCTGTGTCTTGAGATCTGTGGTGAGATCTCTTCACTCTACCATTTTTGGTATAATTATAGTTTCTTCCCAACCCCTCCTCTTCTTCTTCCTCCTCCTCTTCTAGGGTTGAGGATGAGGTAAATAATTTACTAACAAGCCACATTTCTAGATCGAAGGCAAATATTAAAATAGAGTATATAATTATTATTGTAGACTCCCCTTGAATATCTTTTCCTTGAACACTGCTGTCTGTTTGCTAGGTTATCATCCAATGGGACTTGGAATCAGAAAGAACACACAGAACTCCGGTGGACATCTTTCCAGCAGGCTACGTTTCTCCTTGGTGCAGGGCTCCTGCATGGGGCAGTGGCCAGCAGCTATTTCCCAGGCATTATCTGTTACCGCAGAGAGATATATGGGAACAAGGACTATTGAGGAATAGGGCCCTTGATCCTATGTGTCATGAACTTGGTAACATCACCACAGTGTTGTCCATTGCCCTGTACCACTGTCACATGGGGGAACAACAAAAGTCCCAACACTCTGAAGTCTCTATTAAAGCAGCTTAGGTCATTTTCCACTTCACATGCTTTCTTGAGGTAATGGTTTTGGCAGCCACATGAAGAGTGAATTGGAAGAGAAAGGCAGCATGTTCTGTCTCTTCCACAAGCTCTTGCATTTTCTTGACCCCCATGTCTTGTGACTTGACATTCCTATCTTGGATTTTTGTTGGGTTAGCTAAAGCCAGCTGTCATATTTCTGAAGTTTAAAAGAAATTGGGCATTCTAATTCACGCCATGGATACAGGAGACAGAGTCTGGCAGGGAGCAAATGAGTTTTGTTGTTGTTGTTTGCTTTTTGTTTTGATAAAGAGCATATTATCTCTGTAATTAAACTAGTTGACTTTGGTTTCCTCAAAACCATGACTTCATCCACCCATGATGGGACAAGGAACCCTCAAATCGAGCCCATTGGCATTGTATATTTGTGTAAACTGTCTCAGAGGAGCCTTCCTTAGCTTAGGGGCAGATTTTCCAACTACACAAGCATCCAGAAGATGGTTTGCTCTAGCGAGGCAAGGAGTCAGATTCTACCTCAGCTTTGGCATAGATCTCGCTGCCCTTGGGATGAGCCTACGTGTACTCTGTCCCAGGACCTAGCCTGAGATGAACATCAAAATATGGTTGGCATAGAGCAAACTGCAGTGGATACTTGCTATGGTTTGGAGAAGACACATCCTCTCAAAAAAAAGGTTCACATGCACATGTTGAAGGAATGGTCCCCAGGTGGTCCTGCTACTGCTACTGAGAGATTAGTGACTTGTGAGATCACTATCCTCATCAGTGAATTGATAACATTGATTAGGTCAAGTTGGATATGCTATTCGGAGGTAAGGCCTGGTTGGAGGAAGTGGGTCACTGTAGAGGAAAAACCTTTAAAGGCTTCTTACCCCCAGGCACTGCCGCCCCTCTCCTTCCTTTTTTCTTCCATCCTTCACTCTTCTTCCCCTCTATCTTGCTCTTATCCTCACTTTTACACACACTCTCTCTCCTTCCTAACTTCCATGAAGTGAAGCCTTCCTCTTCCAAGCCCTTCTGCCAAGATGTTTCTATCTTGCCACTGCATGCAATGGAGCGAAGGGACAATTAAGATTTGATGCCCATGAGACTGTGAGTTAAAAGTTATTTAAATTGGTTCTCTAAGATGCTTTGTCAACGGTAAAGGAAAAATGGACCAGGACAATACTCCAATATCAGCCCTGAGGCTAGACAAGTCCCCCACTTGATGAGATACCAGGAAGAGCTGGGAATTGCAGGAAGAAGCATGCTCTCCCACATATTTGAGCTAAGGCCAACAATGTGTAAGTGGTAAGAGTAGGATGCAAGCATGGTCAATGAAACTGAAGGACTTCTGGTTTGTAGCTTCAACTTCAGAAGAGTCCATCTTCCTTTATCCAGTTACCGTTAGGGTCCAGATCGCGCTGAAGAGGACACCCAAACTCAGACAGCATGCAAAAGCAATGAACGTTTATTTTCCGCAGCACGTTGGGATCACCAATTAGGCAAATTGGCAACCCTGAGATGAGCTCGCAAGTCCTTTTAAAGGCTTTCAGGGGAATTCCAGGGTGGGTTAGGTAATCTTCAACTGAAAAGTGAGGGCAACCTTTGAAAAAGGTGAGGGTACCTTTGGCCTAGTTAGTTAACAATCACGAGCTGATCATAAGACAGGGGGCTGACCATGAGTTGATCATAAAACAGGGAGAGTTTTCAAACCTGTATTTAGCAGTTAGTAACTCTAAACGATCTTATCTTTCTCAAGCCAGATGGCTGAACTGTCTCTGATTGTTCTGCTGTTTTTCTAGTAACTATTAAGCCCATTTCTGGGAATGGGAACCTCAGGCCTGGCCCATAGTTTAAGCCTCTCTGGGGCCTCAGGGTCCTTTTGGACCTCAATTAAGGGGTCGCTCTGGGGCCCTTCATAGCCTTGCCTCTGTCTCAAACCTCTGGCATTTATAGTAAAAATTTGAAGCCCAGAGTCTACATATTGATTCCCAGAGGAATCAGGTTCTTTTACCACCCCCAAGCTCCTACTGTACTGTAGACCAACCACTGTGTTTCCTCAAGGAGCTCCATGGAAACCCCATTTCCCAGCATCCTAGGAAGCCCATGAATGGCCCTTGGGCAATCACAGGCAGGTTTTCTGCACTATTGAGCTCTGCCAAATTTCTTGCCAGTGTAACCGTATAACCTAAAGCAGCAGGACAGGAATCCTTAAAGCCCAGAGAAGTCCCAACATTCATCTCCATCCCTGTGTGAGCATCAACAGTCAGGTTCAGCCTTCCTCAGAGCCCTCACTCTGAGCCTTGATGGAAGGGCCTGGGATTCCACCCACCCTAGTTCTCTGATTTCTGATGGTGCTTGGCCCTCCCCCAGCACAGGCTTCTGGCTGGGGAAGACAGGAGTGGTGAGAATGGGAACTCTGGAAGTGGGCAGCCTTTCTTTGTGTCTCACATGGTCCTCTCTAGTTAACCAAACTCCTGTTATGATGTTCTGAGCACATGACCCTGCTGCACATTGGGAATCCAAGGTTCAACCAAAAGGGCACTCATGCTCAGACTTCACACAGGAGGCCCAAGGGAGGATGGAGAGTAGGTAGGTGAGTCCCCTTAGGTCTCTGCAAGTGATGCTCTGTGTTCCTGCAGGGTCACACTATGAGGACAACCAGGCTGGTGTCCCCATCACACTATGACTCTATGAAAAGAGGTTGTGAGTTTTTAAAGAGGACAGGGCTTGCTAACCAGGACACTCTGTGAAGCACTTTCAATATTTAGGATCAAGGAAAACAATAACAGCTAGGAAACACAAACCTAACACACCACACGTGTGGGGAGCAGGGCCTCACAATCTCTGGGCAGGATATTGAAGACACTCAGGCCTCACTTTGACAGAGTAGACATGCATTGTTAGAGGTGCACACACCCCTCTACAAACTTCCCAGTTTCCAAAGAGCAAATGGAGAGACAGTGTTTTCTCCAACTCTTTCATCAGTATCTTGTGCTGTCCCTCTGGCCCCAACTTCTAGACTCCCACCAAGGAGCTTCTGTGATTAGCTGTTGGATGGACAACTCAGAGATCCTCAGGCACCATGGTTCTCTCATAGGATACATATGGCGCTGTCACATTAAAGAGAAGACAGTAAGACACATGTATCCATGTGGTTGCCTGTGAGAAGAAGAGTCACTAAAGTTTAGACATGGCTGTGGTCATGCTATGGATAGGCCATTCCTAATGAGGAAAGTGATAAATAACGAGTCACAAGGTCTCAGGCTTCTAGATCAAGGTGCAAAAGCTCCCATCTGACAAAAGGGGTGCATTTGGTCCCAGATCCAATTTCCCTTCCTGGGCACATTTAATCCCAGCAGCTTCCTCATACTGGGAGTGCAAGGAGATGCAGCCACAGCCATTTCTTGTCCTCTGCCATGGGAGATATGACAGCAGCAAGTTCAATGCCACTCATCTGGAGCCACCACTATGTCTGAGCAGAGACCGGCCACAGACTGAGCTGGCAGGACCCCTACTCCACTCACATCTGAAGAGAACACTGGGTTGGCGTGGCTGAGGAGTTCTGAGCCTCTTCCTGCTAAACTGGTTCCTTCCCTCCTCCTCTACAGGAGGCCAGTCCCACTTCCTGTACTCCTTCCTCCTATGTCTACTTCACAGACAGAAATCCCTCAGATGTTACAGTGACATGGAGCCTTAGGCTGGGCAGTTTTGACAACAGACATGTATTGACTTACATTTGGGGGCTGAAGTCTGAGATCCCAGTGTGAGAAGAGCAGGCTGTATCTAAGAATTGAGAGAACAGGCTGTTCCAACATCTTCCCAAGGCGTGTCCAGCTCTCTCCCCCTAAGACCCTGTTACACATGCAAATCTCCTCTCTTATATGGACACTAATTACAGTTAGTTAAGGCCTGCTGAGTGTACCCAAACTGTGCCCCTAAAGGCCTGTCTGTGACAGAAGGAAGAGGATAGGAGCTTATTGGAGAGGCTTTGGTCTCCAGTGTGCTACTACTGGGATGTGTTAGAGACTTGAACAGGTAGGATCTCATTGGAGGCCTTCAGTCTCTGGGGCTGTGCTTTTGAAGGGGGTTATGGTCTCTCCCCACTTTACCTTTTGCTCCTCCATCATGATCTTCTATCACACACTCCTTCTATGACATGCTGTAACCCCAACTCAGTAGGACCCAATCAGCTGCAAGGTCTGTAACCATGACCTAAAACAAGCCCTTCCTCTTATTAACTTGATTTATCTCAGGGATTTGTTACAGTAATGAAAAACTAACACAGGGCCCATCATAATAACCTCACTGAAATTTGCTTACCTCTTTAGAGGCTCTAGCTCCAATTACGGTATCATTTTTAGTCACTAGGAGTCAGTAATAAACATGGACTTTGAAGAGATGCGATTTTTATTATAAGTTATTTTCTTTGTTTATTATAAGTTACTTTCTTTGTCGCTGTTACCAAATGCCTACCCAGAAACAATGTAAGGGACTAAAGGTTCTGTCTAGGCACAGGGTTTGAGAGGATAAAGTCCACCACAGCAGGGAAGTCATGAAGCAGAAATGTGAAGCAACTGCTCACCTCACATCAACAGTCAGGAAGTGGGCGCTCTACTGACCTTCTTTTCTTCCTCTTCTTAACTCAGTCTGGATCTCGGCCCATAGCCACAGCCAGAGCAGGTCTTCTCCTTTCATTTAGATCTTTCTAGAAACTCCCTCAGAGACACACCCAGGGCTGTATCCCCTAGGCGATTCCAAAGTCAGTCAAGTTGATAATAAAGATTAGCCATCAAACCATTGTAACCCATGATGACGTCTGGCCCCATGAGGAAACTGATTCTTAGAGGAGCTGGCCTGACAAAAACACCATGGGCTTTAGCTTCTTAAACATAGAGGTGTTTCCAATACACACGGACAACTAAGCCCCATAAATCTTTGGGTCAGTATCAAGGCAACAGAGAATCAATCCATGAAGGGATTACCTAGTGAACCACAGGAAGGGAACCAGACTAGAATTTTGAGTGTAAGCAGAAGCAACGAAACCCTTAGTTCAGTCTTCTTGGGGGAGCAGGGCTGGACTGTGGATGTATGGCAAGTAGAGGGCAAAAGAGGAGGTCCTCAGGGAGGTAATGCAGGATTGGAGAGCAGAATGAAATACCCCTCAAACTACAATATCCTGATGGGTCAGGTCACCTGCTAAGGCCTCAGAATCTCATCTTTAAGGCATAGTCCAGGGGTCCTTAGAGCACCTTTACAAGTGAACAAAGGAACCTTGGTCTGAACTGCTCAGAAGGAAGAGGATAGGAGCTTATTGGAGAGGCTTTGTCCCTGGAGCCTCCACAGCCCCTTGCCTATAGAGTCCTGCTGGGTAATGGACAGACGTTGTGTGCAGGCACAGAAGGAAGGACCTTACACACTCTATCCACAAAAGCTCATATGTGCACTTAATTCTAATCCTTGCTGCAAGCAACAGGGTCCCTGAGGAATGAGACTGGCATGGCTTCTCTTCCCCGTCTTCCCCTCTTTCCCACCAGACTTAGGGGTAAATTCATTCTTAGGAAGAGGCTAAGATTGAGGCAGGAAGGGAGGTGGTCAGCCACACTCACCCCCAGAAGACCTGCTGAGGGACCCGAGGAGGGAGCAGACTGGGCAGATAAATAAACCAGGAGGCCATGGGCAGCCGCCCCCTCTCCACAATAACATTTCTTCCTTCCTGTGCCTAGAACAATGAGTCTCGCCATGTCAAGGAGAAGGCGCAGACAGAGAAGGTCCACCGGTCAAAGTGAGTTTACACAAACTGTTGCTGTCAGGAGAGAGGTTGGCTCCCTTAATGCCAAGGATCGAGACCTTCATCCTCAGATCCAGAGCCTGACTCTGTAGCTGCTCATCTCCTGCTTGGCCAGGCTTACCACAGTCCCAGGCTGGCCTTGCCCAGCTGCAGTTGTCACCTTCACTAGCTCCCTCAGTATCTGCTCCCTTGGTGTCAAAGTTTAGGAAGAGCCTTCTGTGGTAACAGCAGAGGTTTGTTCCCGCTGTCCCTCAGCACCAGATCCACGTGGGAGCATGTGCACACCTTCACTCAGGGAGACACCCATTCGGAGGGCTTAACCAACCTGACTTTGCGAGTGTCCTTTCTCCTTTCTGCTGTGGTGCCCCTGCCCCTCCATCCAGCCTGGCAAGAAATCTGGGTGCCCATTCTCAGATGGCTACATCCCACCTCCAACACCTGCCAGAAGGTAGCTACAGACACCTAAGATTAACTGCTAGGTGTGAATCTAGTTTTCCCAGCAGCACATCTGTGACCCTCCAAAGTTTTTAAATGGTTAGGGACACACCCTGCAAGGAATGACCCTTGCTTTCCTCACCCTAGCATTCCTTGGGTGACACGTCCTGTCCACTGCCATTCTCATCTGCTCCTCCTATGCTTGGGTTCCCCTCCTCTGTTCCTGGGTGAACTTTTTTCAGAGTTGAGCAATATTTTGATTTTTAAATTGCCTACACTGAGGCTGCCTTTTTCTTTAATTGTATAGTAGAAAGTTATTAAAGTATGCCAGTGCAGTACTGAAATCATCTGAAATTTTGTCCTAATCATGAACAAAAAACCTATTAGATTTCTTTTAAAACCCAAATCAGTAGTTCAAATAACATTTTTCATTTTTTTATTTAAAAATTTTCTGCAATATATTTTAATCATACTCTTTTCCCATCTCCTCCCAGATCCTTCCTATCTACTTCCTTACCCACCCAACTTCATGTTTCTCTCTCTCTCCCCCTTCCTCTTCCCTTCTTTCTCAAAACAAAGCAAACAAACAAAAATAACCACTAATAAAACAAACAACAACAGAAAAAGAACTACCAAAACAAAACCTCACACACAAAAAACAAGGAAGTCTATTTTGTGCTGTCCATCTACTTCTGGACATGGGCTTACTCTAAGTGTGATGGACATACCCATGACACTCCTTTCAAGAAATCTTTTTTTTTTTTTTTTTTTTTTTTGGTTTTTCGAGACAGGGTTTCTCTGTGTAGCCCTGGCTGTCCTGGACTCACTTTGTAGACCAGGCTGGCCTCGAACTCGCAAAGATCCGCCTGCCTCTGCCTCCCAAGTGCTGAGATTAAAGGCGTGCGCCACCACTGCCCAGCTCCTTTCAGGAAATCTTATTTCCCCCTCCCAGCAGGTATCAGTTGCAAATAGCTTCTTGGGTCCCGGTGGGGCTTGGTATCTACTTTCCCTGCTCTGTGCTGGAGGATTTTGTCTGGTCAAGCAGCAAATTTTAAAATTAACCATCTAACAACAATACAATGAAAAGATATATGCCAAGGAATGTTAGTAAATATTAAGTCTTCTGTAATTAAAAAAAAATCTTAACAACAGTCTTGTATCTGAGTGGAAGCATTTTAGGCAGCGTTCATTCCCACTGTTGGTGAGAGAACTGAGGCTACTGTGAACTCTTGTGATGTTGAGTGGGTACATGCTGCCAGAGATACCTTGATCCATCACCCATTTGATCTTGCTTAATATCTGGCCATTCTGTGTTTAGAAGCTTTTTACTATTGACAAATTTTCTTGACCACCACATTCACTCATACCATCCCACATGGGATCACAATCCACAGATTAAGAAAGTGAGCACAGGGAGAGAGAGCAGAAGACCTCAGCACCCACATAGGGGATCTGACTCCCTCTTCTGGCCTCTCTGGGTTCCTGCATGCATGTGGTGAATGCACAGGCGTTATTTGCCAAACCTTCTGTCTCGCCCACCCTGATGGAAGGAAGCATATAATCCATTGTGACATACCTAGCACCCAGATCAGTCCCTGCAGAGTGAGCAATCAGTGCTCAGCAAATGCTGGCAATAAGAGTGGAGCCTCATCATTACAGAAGCAAAGAGTCATGGCCATCCTGCCAAATGATTCAGGAGACCTACCCTCTGCCTCCATCGCCCCCAGCCTATAAGCACCTCAAGAGCATAGCACTCCAAGCCTGGCATGCATGTGAGTTCCAGAGTGGTCGCTGTAAGGCTCATCCTAATGTCCTATACTGTGCATCTGCTGGTAACACACACAAGGCTGGTCTGCTTGGAGACTCTTGATCTGGGCATGGATCTAGGGACCACGTCCTTGGGTTGTAGGATGGGTTAGAAGGGTCCTGTGCCAAGCCAAAGGACAGCCTCTCCCCCTACATGAACCTGAGAGGTGGTGACCCTTGGTCAACAAGGAATGCCCATGGGCTGGTTTGTTCATTGTCCACATTACATAGGCAACCTGGGAGTGGTTCAAGGCTGCCAAGGTTGATAAAAGAAGTGAACTCATGGCCTAAGTTCCTGGCAGAGCTACACTACTCCCAGTTTTTCATAGGCTAGTCTCTTCTCAATGCCCCTCAAAAATCTTCCAACTTTATCTGTGCTCCAACAACACCACTCCCATGACCCTCTCTCTCCTCATTCCTCTCACAAGTGACCACGCTTCAACCTACCATGCTGTCTTAGTTAGGGTTTCTATTGTTGCAATGAAAACACCATAATCAAAAAGCAAGTTGGGGGAAAAGGAGTTTACTTGGCTTATGCTTCTATATGATTGTTCATTATTGAAGGAAGTCAAGACAGGAACTCAAACAGGGCAGGATCCTGGAGGAAGAAGCTGATGCAGAGGCCATGGAGGGGGGCTGATTACCAGCTTACTTCACATGACTTGCTCAGCCTGCTTTCTTATAGAACCCAGGACCACCAGCCCAGGGGTGGCACTACCTACTATGGGCTGGGCCCTCCCCCAGTGACTACTAACTGAGAAAATGCCTTACAGCTGGACTTTTTGTGGGCATTTCCTTAACTTGGGGCTCCTTTCTCTCTCTGATGATTCTAGCTTGGGTCAAGTTGACACACAAAAATCAACCAGTGCACATGCTTTCTTCTCTCAGCTCATAGATACTTGCTCTGGGAGTTCCCTCCCCAGGCCCTCCCCCCACTCTCTAGTACCTCTTCTCCATTTCTCATGCAATTCTTCAGCATGTGGAGTGAAAGGATTCCTCCAAGGAGTCAGTGAAACACACACACTTAGTCCAAAAAACCTAGACTTTCCACTCAGATGCAGCATCCCACCTATGGAGAGAAAATTGGTGAAGCTTGTTTCCTGCCATCAAGAAGCTTCCCTGGGACTGACTCAACAGGCCCGCCTGCAGAGAAATGCCACCCCATCATCCCTGTACATCTTCACCCATAATGTCAAAAGTCCTACTGAACTAGCGCTGGCATGGGTTGCTGGGTGTTCTTTCATTGGATGACAGATCCTGGAGAGGTAAAGCACATTTCATTCTGCATTGTCCAGCCATAATCTCAGGAGATGAAGCCATTTGCTTCTCAGTCTCCAGGCTCAGCCCCTTGAAGCACCATGAGCTAGGACCCAGGGAAACCACTGTTATTGAAAAAGCCCAGCTGTCTGTAATTCCTATTGCTGGGATCCTAAGGCAAGTGTGCCATGGAAGCCAAGGCCTCTCTGGATGACTAGTCCTTTCCCCACATGCTTCAGCTGACTCTGTGGACCTCTGGGAATTCACATCCCCAGGTGAGACCCTTTCTGAAGCAAATGACCTACATCTACTACTCATCTAATTAGTACTCATTAGATCTGAGGGTCAGGTGAGCATGACAGATCACAGGTGGTTTGTCCACGCCTGTTTGCTCTTGGCTGATGTAACCGAGACCACCCACTCCCATCCATTGGGAAAGCCTCTGCTTATCACCCCATTCACTCCCAAATATGCCACAGCCATAGAGCCTTCCATCTTAGGCCAGGACAGAGGGCTAGAGTGATCACTTCCCATAGGTGAAGAGTCCAGTCACCTGACAGAGGGCAAGAACACAAAGAAGAGTGCAGACACCAGTAACATGGTCCTAAATGCTCACTGACCTACTGGGAGGTTACATTTTCTCCTGCTCCCTCCACCCCTGGCGTATTTTGGGGTTCAGTCATTCTTAGCAATTTATAGGCAAGACCCAGAGGGGGGAAGTGACCTTATCAGGGTCCTCAACAGAGAAGTGAGGGAGCTGCCACCTCAGAATCTCCCTGACTTTAGGAGCATGGCTACATCTCGTGTGTCCAAGTAACTTTCTGTGCTTCATTGTGGTTCTCAGGCCAGACACCCACTGTTTCCTCCATGCTAGAACTCACTCAGTTAATAGAAATCACCAATAACTGTTTCTCGATCCAGTAACCGGCACTGGTGGAGCCATCTGTGTGTGTGTGTGTGTGTGTGTGTGTTTTCTACATTTCAAAGATTTGGATATCTTATCTAAGCTCATTTTGATGCATTTTATTCTAAAAGCATCGTCTGCATTGATAAAACTCTAGAAAACTTTATCATCCTAAGATTAACATGCTTTAAGGTAACTAAAGTTCTTGATCGCCCAGTGTCTTGTGTGCATGTGACACACACACACCATCCCCACCACTGGAGAAGTCCCTGAGGTATAAGGAATCTCTAGGCAGGGCTATGCTGACTGAAATACCTGTGGCATTAAAAAAACAAAAAAACAAAAACAAAAACAAACAAACAAAAAAACAGCTCCAGAAGCTGTGTATCTCATCGAGGTGTGGATTTGCACGTGTTCCAGCCCTCCAGGTTTCCTCGGTGTGTGACTGAAAATGTCTATAAAACTTAGGAAACTATAGGTGGTTTTCCCTACAGATTTCATGATTTTATATTTCCACATCAGTATAGTCACCAGTAGTCAGAAAAATCAGACATTTACTATGGTCACCATGCAGTGGTATCACACTGGGAATTCCAAAGTATAATTGAGAATGGAAAGGAGCCAAGTATGGGGGTACACAGCATCCTTCCAAATCTCCAAATCACTGTGCCAAGAAAAATAAATCAGATGGGAGAATGTGTATGTCATTGCACTTTCTTAGAGTGAAAATTAATCCCTAGGGACAATGAGTTGGTCATTGGAACTCATGGCCCAGGATAAGAGGGCTGTTCTGCCAAGGGACTTTCAAAAGGGGAAACACTCAGTATGACTGTGGTGGTGGATTCTTCAAGTCTCTAAAACCATCAGAACTTCTGGAACTGTGTACCTTTAACATGCACTGTAAATAAGAATGTCACAGGGCCCCTAAATTATTCTTAAATAAAGATGATAGGAAAAATATAAAACTTTGCTCCAGGAACAGAAAGAGCAACCCCATGCCATCTTATCTGTCCTGAAAGGGACCTAATATAAGTCCTAATGACAGTTGTAGTATCAGATAAAATGGGTGAGAGGCCCTTGGCTTAGTGTGGGTTCTAGCCCTGAGCACAAACAGGCCAAATCAATGCAAGTTAAGTCCTGGTAAGTGAGCCAGTTACAGCTCCCTAAGCATCAACCAATCTAGCCTCAGCCAATAGAGATTTCCTGCCATACATGATTTCCTATAAATGGCATCAGGTCAGGCCATCTAGTATCCTCTGACTTTGCTTTGGTTCTGGGGTCTGCCCAGTTCAGGTATTATTTTGTTTTGTTTTGTCTTGTTCTGTTTTGTATGTTATTCTTTGAGTAAACAACTAAAAATTTTAAGCCTGTGGTTTTTCTTTTCCATTTGCCTAAAAGCTAAATAGCACTTACTGTGTATCAGATACCATGCTAGGGCTCCATGGGTGGTGTGGCTATGTACCAATAAAACTTTATTTGCAACAACAGCCAGCTAGTCAGATCTGGCTACGGAGCTGTCATTAGCCAATTTCCCAGATGGAGAAATGCTAGCGAGCGTGAGTCCCAGGAGCCCACGATTTATACCAACGAAGGGTTCTTAATGATACCATGAGGTGAAACACAAGGTCACCCAGCCAGCTCCCTGTGGTTAACAGTGACAAACTCACAGGAGAAAGCACTTTGCCTAAAGAAGACCAGAATCTGCCTGCTGGAAGGCAAGATCAGATAGATAGATGTTTGTCTGATCTAGCCATCACTGAGCGCAGACCCTGCAGACCAGACCTGCAGCTAGCTGTCCTAGACCTACATTTCTCAACAGGCAGCAGAAAGGAAGTGGGAAAAAAGAGTGAGTAAGTGAGTAAGGGCTGGTGCATAGACCGGAAGCACACAGCCAAGGGTGAGTAAGCAGCCAGCTCTCAGAGGTATTACACTTGGATCCTTCAGGCTTGTCCTCAGAAGGCTCCTTCTTGCTCTGATCCTCAGAAGCAGCAGCAATGCCTCAGACATGCAAGACTCCCACCCACACCCTGCCTGGTTACAACAGCCGACTTCCTTGTTTTCAAACATACTCCAGGCCCACAGCACATCAGCTGCTCCCCAAGCAGCAGTGGTGGCTGTGGAAGTGAAGAGTGAATTCCATATGCCAACTTCATCAAGCTTCTCAGTATTAGACGTGTTGAGTCTCCTCTTACCATCTCCACCTGGACCTCGAAACACAGATCAGTGGGTGGATGCTTCCTAAATCTCTTCCACTCACCCAGGAGTCCAAGGTTCACACAGTGACTCTGGCTTATCTGGTGTTTTTGTCTTCCTGTGACAGGACACATCACGCAGAAACACCAACATAGCAAAACTGCTGAGGGCTATTTCCAGGTCAGTCCTATACTTGGGTCACCAAGCACCCAGGCTTTATCCATGCAATGGCTTTGAAGCAGTCAGAAGACAAAAGACTCCCCCCATCTCTCTCCCTCGGATTCTCTCATCACCCCCCACAACAAATGAACACTCCATACAGAATAAATGTAAAATATTCCCTTATCTGCAATATTTTGGCAGGCATTTAGTAAGCTGCTGTCTTTGGAGTATGCATCTATAACATTCTATGAAAAATAAAAGGAAAGAAAATAGAAGTGTCTTGTCAAATAAATTGAGTGCTATTTCCTTGTCACTAAATCACATTAAAGGCACCACGATTTGTAAATCAAAAACTGTTTTACTTTGAAGTGACATTTTCCAAACTCACCAATGTTTTCTGTCTGTGTAAGTCACATGAATTAACATCCTGGAAGTTCTTATGCTTCTAAGAACTTCTGGGTAAGACTTGGCTTCAGTGTCCTGTTGGTGATTGCACCAGCCAAATCCATCCTGTATGTCTGATATGGTGTGCACTGCTTGCTTTATGTACCCACAGTTCCGTGGGAATGTTCAGCTTCCTCCCACACCCCTCATCTTAATCCAGACAAGTGACACAAAGAAATGCCTGGAAAAGCAGGCATCCAGTCCTTCTTTGGAACTCCTTGAATCTACAAGAGAACAGCCCACTTGTATTTTTGCAACATTTCTTATTTATTTAATAACTGAAAAAAGACTCAGTCTCATGAGCACTGCCTGAGACTTTGACACCTGCCAGTTGTCGCATTCATAAAGACATAGTGGCATTTGTGAGCTCACATTGGCCTCAAACCCCATGAATGTCCTGTCCTGGTTAGCCATTTGTAGGTGGGCTGGAGCTGTTCCAGAAATTTCTTCTGCATATGAAGTATGGGGAAGCCCTTCCTAGAGTCACAAAACTGCACAAGCCACCCAGTGTCTGCTGAGGCTACGTGATCACCTAGGCGCAGTCCTTACTCTTTATCAGTTAAGCCTCCATTGATTGTCCTTCTGCCATCACAAGTCTGTTTTCTGGTAAGTGGATCATGCACTCACTATTTCCTGCATCTTATCTTTTCACCCACACCCCAGAAGAGTGCAGATATCTAGTCAACCTGGACAGGCGTTTGTCCTACCGTCAAGGTGGCTTCCAAGATCACTAACCCAGAGGTCAAAGAATCTGTGTCCAGTAGCTAAGAACCTGCAAGTGAGTCACGGCATAGTCTTCCCTTTGTGTCCTTAGGGAGCATGGAGTGTTTCCCAGGGAACACCGGATGGATTGCCCAGTGGACAACTGCAGTGCCCTCGTTTGGATCCTGGACTCCACAGGCACTACTTAGCTCACTTTAGCACGTGGCCTCAAGGACAGCATGAACCCAGTACTTAAAGTACATACCCAGGAAAGGTCAGAATTGTCTCTGCTACCTGCATAAGTGAGTTCTTCTTCCTCCATAGTCTGAGAAGATCAGAAACCCTTAAAATGTAGAAGACTAACCCCATGTACCCTTTTCCTTCTGGAATGGTTGTGATTGGGGGAAAAGAACTTATTGCTTTGGTAGCCAGGGTAAAAACAACTCTTAGTGTGTAACAGGAGACAGAACAGGTCCTGTAACTGAGGGGTGCGGGTGACCAACACCAGAGCTTGGCTCTGCCACCCACACAGTGCAATGGATATTCACCAAATGAATGGGCGATGATGCCATTCCCGGAGCTGACACAAAGCAGAAAGAAGAAGACCTATTCAATGAAACCTCAGCATGACATGGAGGACAAGAATTCAGGCCTGCTTCTACATGCCATGCCTCCACTCCCAAGAAGGAGCCCACCACAGCTATCTTTGAATTCTGAATGACTGTTTCCTTGCTTGTTTGGTTGGTTGCTTTTTCAAGACAGGGTTTCTTTGTCTTTTTCCTGGCTGACCTGGACCTCACTTTGTAGACTAGTCTGGGCTCAAACTCAGAAACTGCCTGCCTCTGCCACCAGAGTGCTGAGATTAAAGACATGTGCCACCACTGTCCAGCTCTAAATGACTTTTTAATAAGGGCTAAAGGTCATGGGCTTTTGTGTAGCCACTTATACTTCAGTGTGCCTTTGCAGTCATGAGCAGTGTGTCTGAGAGCTAATCTAGTGAGGCGACTATGGGTAACTGTGAGTGAAGTCTGACGTACTGTCACAATAGAGAGCTGAGACAGAGCTAGCTTTTAATTGCTTCTCCCTCTATTTCCTGAATGTCTGGGTTTTATATTAAAAAGTAGAGATATGAGATATGTATAATCCTTTAGCTTTCCTTTGGAGGAATTGAACATCTACCTGAAGGGCCTTGCCTTGCTTCCACATTCTGGAGGTATCAGCCAGCAAAAGACATTCTAACCACCTTTCAGGACTCTGAATGATAAGGCTCCAGCGGGATTCTGCAGCCAACCAAGCCTTTCCCTTCTTAGTTCAAGAACAGCAGCTTGAAGAGCACAGAGCTGACTTTAACTTTCCAAAGGGATTGTCGTCACAATTCCAGGAACTGTGAAATTGGAGAAGGTCACAGGTGGAGTGAGGTCACTGGCCTGCCTCCAGAAGTATGGGTACAGATAAGGCACCTTAGGGCGGTGGCTAAGCTACCCAGCTTCCAATACACAACTAGTTTCCCCCGCGGACTGCAGATCTTAGAGAGAGCAGCACAACATAGTGGAAGACACCCAGCACATAACTGGGGGAGCCTGCGCACTTTCCCTGCCCAGAGGGTGAGGACCACACGGTGCTTTCCCACCTCTGTTCCTTTGTGGATACAAGTGGGGTGTCTGTGCCTCTTTCCTGCATTGTGATTATTTCAGCAAACATTTTTAAAATTTATATTTTAGTGTCTGTCCATCGGTTCAGTCTATTCAGTCTGAGACCAGAGGGAGATTGACCGAGGTCTGTAGAGCATCAGTTCTGATTTGGGGTTTGTTTTAGATGCCGGCATCACTGATAAGCCTCATGACACGCATGGACAGAGAGCTTTAGCACCTTCCCTGGGCAAAGCATGATAGGGCGCCCAGTTCTTGCTACACGTTTATCCCGTGACACAGGGAATCACATGGGCACTGAAAGCAGCTGGCCTCTCTACATGCATGTTCTCTCTCCAGGGCTAACCCGAGGCTATCTAGGGATCTCAAACTATGCAGATTCCAAACATCTTACTGCCTTGGCTATATGACAGCCACATCTACTAGGGCAAAGTTCACAAAGAATCCAGCAACAATGAACAATCTGAAAAGGAAATTAAGTAAATAATTCCATTTACAATAGCATCAGAAAGATAAACCATGTAGGAATAAACTTAGCCAATGAACAGAAAGATGTACCCTGAAAATACATATCACTGATGGACAAGATAAAGGAAGAAGTAAATAAAAAGCCATCCAAAGATCATGTATATGAGACAAGATGTAACACTGTCATTATTCCCCAAGGTGATTTTGGAGTTAATGCGATCCCTACCAAAATGGAATAGTTTTGGTTTCGGAAATAGAAAGTTCCGGGCTGGAGAGATGGCTCAGCAGTTAAGAGCACTAGCTGCTCTTCCAAAGGACCTGGGTTCAAATCCCAGCACTCACATGGCAGTTCTCAGCAGTCTGTAATTGCCAGGCATGGTAGTGCACACCTTTAAGCGAGCCTTTAATCTCAGCACTTGGGAGGTAGAGTATATCTCTGTGAGTTCAAGGCTAGCCTAGTCTACAAAGTGGCTCCAGGACAGCCGGGGATACACAAAGAAACCCTGTCTCAAAAAAACAAAAAAAAAGGAAGAAAAAAAAGAAGTTCTGTCCTAGAATTCACTTTTTCGCTTTTTCTTTATGTTTTTGCTTATTTGTATGCTTTCTTTGTTTAATATTTTTAGTTTATTCTTCAACAAATTCATATGTGTATGCATCAAAATATATTTTTGTGGTATTTACCCTCATTATCCTCTTTTATCCCTCTCTCCTTTTTTCCTTCATGTCTTTTTTTTAAAACTCACTGAGTTTAATTAGGGTTTCTCGCAGGAACACGGGTGAGGAGTTGTTAGAGCAAGGACAACTTAACAGTGGGTACTGCAGAAAAAAATGACTTCTCCCTGCCTAGTAACAATTAACTACCAATAGCCCAAGGCCAGGGGTGGGACTCATGATCCCCTCCCCCACCCCTGGTGGAATGTAGAGTGACTTAGTTTTATGCATCTCTTGTGCAGGTGACCACAGCTGCTGCAAATTCCTGAGTGCAATGGGCATGCCATGTCCAAAAGACACATTTCATAACACTTCTTCCTATCTTCCAGCTCGCACAGACTTTTCATTCCCTCTTCCACTGTGTTCCTTGACCTTGGAGAGAACATTACAGGTTTTCCTTTAGACTATGGACTGCACAGTCACTTATTCTCAGCTCTTTGACCAGTTATGAGTCTCTGCATCAACTATTGCCCACTGCTAAAAGAAGCTTCTCTGACTGGAAGTGGCACTAATCTATGAGCATAAATATTTAGAAGATAGAAGACTAATCTATGACTATCAATAAATATTGACAACATGAGCATTCAGTGAAACAACAGTAGTAGGTTTCCCATCCCTCTTAGTCTCCACAATCACCAGATTTTGACCAGGTATACAGTACCAGATATGAATTCCTTCCTGTGAAGCCAAACTCAAATCCAATTAGAAAGCCACAACAACTATGACATTATTGTACCAATGAGCACATCTTGCCTGGCAGATTGGTACTTCAGTGTGCAGGAGCCACCACTGGGTAACACCATACATGACTTTTCCCCCTCATAGCCTATATACCACCTTTTGGCACTAAGAAGCTAGCCAGCTTCTAACTCATTTCTAGCTTTATTTCTATCTGTCCTGCAACCAAAGTGTGTTGTAGCTTCAGCAATGGGTCCCATCATCTAGTTCCAGTGGGTAGCCAAAAGAAATGGCGACAGTCAAGAGAAGTGACACCAAATAGCCAGAGTGATCTTGAAAAAGAGCAGACCTGGTAGCTTCATGGTTCCCATTCAAAACACACTAAAAAGTTATAGTAGTTAGAGTGTGATAAACAGATATTTTGAACAATGGAATAAAACAGGGAGACCAGAAATAAACACTTGACTTAGCTGAGTCAAGTGTTGAGTCTACCAGGTCTGCTCTTTTTCAAGATCACTCTGGCTATTTGGTGTCACTTCTCTTGACTATCGCCATTTCTTTTGGCTACCCACTGGAACTAGATGATGGGACCCATTGCTGAAGCTACAACACACTTTGGTAGCCTAGCTCTGCCAAGACAGGGTAGGTTAGTCCTTCATAATCCCTGCTCTACAATAAATGTCTGTCAGAGAAACAGGACCAAAGGCTGAAGATTAATGCTGGAATGTATGGAGAGAAAATGGGAACTGTCCAGGTAGTCACTGGTTTGTCATTTCTTAGTATTGGAAGCTGCAGGCCCTGCACTTCCTATACAATCAGATATATTTATCCTTCTCAGCTCTCTGAGGCGGTTGAAGAATAGACAGCTTGAGTCTCATAGCTAAATTTTGAGTTGTTTAGGAATCAAGAGGGCATTCTAGATCTAAGAAGATGGTTATAATAGTGATGCAAGTTAGGATGAAAACTAAGTCAGTTATAGAACTTTAAACTCATGGAGATGGTTAGAAGGTAGAAGGTTAAAGTCAGGGGCCAAATATGTATGAACTGGACATTGGGAAGGTATACTGGGCTATTTAACTCTCATAAATGTGGCATATTTAATTCTGCTGTTTTGTATAGAATTTACTGTTATAAGAGAAAGAACCATTTGTTGGAATGAAAAGAGAAGCTGTTGGGGGGGGGATGAGGGTGGAAGGGTGGGACAGGAAGGGGGAATAGGGAAGGGTTTGTGACTGAGATGTAACTTGAAGAAAAAAAAATAAAGTACTTATAAAAAAAAAAGAAATAAACACTTGAATATAGGACCAAATAATTTTGCACAAAAGTGCCAAGATCATTCAGTAGGGAAAAGACAGTTGTGGGGAGACAAGAAAACCTTGAGTAAACACGTAAAAAGCAGATAAACTCCTGAGTAAATTTATATTTTTTTCATATTCACCCTCACTACTCTCTTTTATCCCCCCTCTCATTCTTTCCTACTTTCATGTCTTCTTTTCTTTTAAACCCATTCACTATTGACATGGGCATAGCCACATAAAGGACCAAGGCCTTGGACCCATAGGATATTTGCAAAGCCTCCACCTTCAGGTCAGGCTCAGAGAGACGGCATAAGCTTCCTTTGGCAGCAGTATGAATGTTGACAGTGTGCAAGTATGAGTGTTTACAAATGATGCATCAGTTTGTGCAAAAACTAGCACTGTAATTTATTCCTCCAAAATGCTTACAGATTGAGATGGACAGTCTGCAGTCCTCCTCTCCTACCTAGACTAGCAAAATACCCCTCTCCTCATGTTATTCTTAATGCATGTGTTAAGGTTCTAGGTTATTGTATAATGCTGCCCTCCAACAGAGTGAGCATGGCCTGCCTGACCCCAGGTTTTTTGTACGTGTTTCTATGTGTCTGTTGTTTCTTCATTCCCTCACCCCACTTAGGGTTCCCAGACCCAAGCCATTCTGGATGCTGTACACAGTCCCTTCAATAAATGATGCTAGAGAAACAAGATCTCCACAGAAAAGAGTAAGGATGGCCCCTTACCTTAAACCATATGCGAAATTATCTTAGAATCTATCAAAGACTCAAACACAATGTCCTAAAATTCTCTGAGAAGAAAAGAGAGAAAGCCTCATGAAATTGAAATTTTGATAACATGACACCCCAAAACACATAACATAAAGCTAAAAATAGATAAGTTACATCAAGATCAAATTGTGTGTCAAGGGACATAATTGACAGAATGAAACAAACTGCATGGAAGAAATGATCTCCAAATTGTATTTGGTGGTGGTTAAGATCCAGGATGTAGAAAAACTCCTGCAACTAAACAAAACAACACATTAAAAATGGCCAAAGAAACATCCTCTAAAGAAGACAATGTACAATAAATACAAGAAAAGAAACTCAGTATTGTTGGTTATTAGCAAAATTCAACTCAAAACCACCCAGTTAGGTTGCTGCATTAACAAACAGCAGCATGTTGCTAAGCATGTGGAAACCTGAAATCCTTGAGCACCGATTGGTACTGTCACCATGGAAAAGAGCGACTCTTCAAGCGAATACAATTAGAATAAAGGTTAAAGCAGAAAAATCATCCAATTCAGGGATCCCATTTCTAGACATACACACAGAAGACATGAAAGTCGGGTCATGGGAAGATATTTCTGCCTTCGCATCCAAAGCAGCATTGTTCTTAATAGCCAAGAAGCAGGAGCAACTGGTAGACCAGGTGTCTATCAGTAAACTAATAAACCAACAGGAGGTGGTCTCTATGTGCAGTAGGATATTATTCAGTCTTAAAAGGAAATAAATTCTGGCATAAAAAATAAAGATGAACCTTGAAAATTATGCTGAATGAAATAAACCAGTTACAGAAGGACACATGCCACCTGGTGTGGTGGTACACATATGTGATCTGAGAACTTGGGAAGCTGAGACAGGAGACTCACAAAATTGAGGTCAACCTAGACTACACAGTAGACCATGTTTCAAAAAAAATTAAAGGACATGGGTCAAGAGAGATAGCTCACTGCATAAGAGTACTATCTGAGCAAGGATGAGGGCTTGAGTTTGAAGCCATGTAAAAAGTCAAGTATGGCTACACATGTGCACCTGTAACTCCAGTCCTGTGGAGGGTAAAGGTGAAATGGTGTGCTGGTCACCAGCTTAGTTCCAGGTTCAGTGAGAATCTCAAAAGAATAAAGTGGAGAATATCAGAACAGGACATCCAATGTCCTCTCCTGGTCTCTGGGTGTGTGCACATAAGCACATGCTTACATTACCTTTCCCTACCCAAACACATGCAGTAAAATAAATAAATGGAAAATTATAAAAGAATGTATATTGTGTAATTTCCCTCAGGAGCAAAGTTTGATGTAACCAAATTCATAGAGACAGAAAACAGAATGGCAGTTGGCAGGACTTGGGAATGATCTGGATGGGTCCAGAGGTCTGATTTTGGGAGCTAGAGTTTCTGGAGATGGGCTGCCCAATACTGTATGTGAACACAGCATAGCCTAACTGTACATTTAAAATTATGGACAAACATACATACATTTTACCATAGATTATTTTAAAATATTAAAAAATAGATGCCATAAACAAACAATAAAAGAAAGAGTCCACAGGGAAACCTCACATTTAAGGAAACTCAAGGCATCAGAAAATCACACTAGGGCTATGGGTCACTCTTTCCCTGGGCTAGAAGAGGCCCACTAATGCTCTATCCGATCTGGCTTTTGGATACAATTTTTCTTCTCCAAGGGGCTGTACAACTGGTGTAAATGAGCCCATAGACATATCCTTTGTCCCCTGGGGACAGCTTTAATGGGACATCCAGGAGGAAGGGCTTTCTATCCACTCATCTCATACCTCTATCATCTTAGCTTGAATTTGATGATGAGGTTAGAGTATCAAATTCACATTTCTTTCTATAATAGCCAAGAAAGCCTTTCCCACAGGGTTGGATTGATTAGACTGATTGCATTTCCCCCCTGGTGCTGGGGTTAACCTCAGGGTCTTGCACACACTGGTCATACATTCTAACACTGAGCTACATCCTCAGCCTACTTGCATTTTTTGTAATCTAATCAAATAAGAAAAGAAATTCAAGGAACTCTTAGGAATCCAGTTGGGCAGATTTGCAAACTCAATACTGAAAATGCTCAGGCAGGATTGTAAGACTCCCATGACATGTTCTCCACCCACTGGCTGAGGATTTGCAGCTGCTGTAGACAAACTTCACTAGGCTCCATCTCATTTTCATCTTGTGGGTTGCTCTTTTGAGGTCTCAATCTTTTCAGGATACCTGGGTGGGACTGTAAAGTCCATGTGGACTTGGGTAAGGAAGGACAGCTGGTCCCTGGACTACAGTGACATGGTACTTGAGATATTTCTATAGAAATTCCACTGATAGGTTTTTGCCAAGTATATACTGGCTCTGACTGCCAAGATGATGTTCTTCCTCCAAAAGCTAGCTCATTAAGGACTTCCAGATGCACAAAGCAAAGGGCACTTACCCTTGTCCGGGGACAATTATGTGGGAACCCATGTGGAGCAAAGGGGAAGAGAGGCAGAAAAGCCTCAATTCCTTCAGGGATGCCAATGCATTCCCTACCGACATGAATGTGGTAAGAGCAGCTGCTTAGGGAAATGGAAATGTAGGCAGTTGACTTTTATTGACCTGTTTCCTTTCTGTTGACCACAAGTGATAAACTAAAGCCTAAGATATGTGTTTGGCTAACTGTAAGTATACTAATGTAATCTCAGAGAAGATATCTGAAACTGGGAGTAAGGTAGAAAATGAGGCTGTCAGATGACTGGAGAGATAGTTCAGCTAATGCATGCCATCCAGCACCCATGTAAAAATCTGGGAATGGTGGTATATCTTGTAATCTCCCACTGGGGAAGCAGAGACTGGTACAACGCTGGGGCACACTGTTCCACCAGCCTACACCAGTTGGAAACCTCTAGGTCCCAGAGGTAGAACCTGACTGAGAAAACGAAGATGGGAATGATAATGAAAATTTGGTGTACATTTATAATGGAATAATCACTTTTTTGGCTTTTTTTTCTTTTTTTGGCTTTCGAGACAGGGTTTCTCTGTGTAGCCCTGGCTGTCCTGGACTCACTTTATAGACCAGGCTGGCCTCGAACTCACAAAGATCCACCTGCCTCTGCCTCCCAAGTGCTGGGATTAAAGGCGTGCGCCACCACGCCCGGCTAAAATTCTTCTCTTTTTTTTTTTGTTTTTTTGAGACAGGGTTTCTCTGTGTAGCCCTGGCTGTCCTGGACTTACTTTGTAGACCAGGCTGGCCTCGAACTCACAGTGATCCACCTGTCTCTGCCTCCCTAGTGCTGGGATTAAAGGTGTGCACTACCACGCAGGACAGAATATTTTTTAATGATTTAACTTTTAGGGGCTAACATTTGACATTAAAAGGCTTGATCCATCCTGGATAAATTCTGGTCTTTGGTTTGTTTCTTGTATGCTTTTTCTTCTCTTGTCTATTTCATATGTGATAGTCTTGGGGCATACACGCTCCTTCCTGTTGGATGTTTGGAATCCATGTCTAATTGACGAGAGTCTTGATTTCCGTGGGACTAGGCACCCCCAAGTAGCACTACATACCCACTGTCCTCTGCTGTTTTAGTTTGTTAGTTTTTAAAATTGTTTTGGAGTTAATGTCTGTGGTGGCTTGAATGATGGCACCCATAGCTTCATATAGTTGAATGATTGGTCTGCAGTTGGTAGAACTGTTTGGAAAGGATTAGAAGGTGTGGTGTTGGGGTAGTGTTAAGCATTCTAAATGTTAATTAATTGGTCCTGCTTGCTGTCTGTTACTTATATTGAATCTTGTAAAAAATATATGGCTAATTAAAGTATTTACCCTGTATTTAGATTATTGTTAATAGGTTTGGAACCATTAATCTTTAAGTAGACATTAAAAATGAGTATACAGAGACCACATGGATTTCTAACAAGCCTTGGCCTGAGTTGTGCATTCCTGGCCCATCTAAGCTAGCTCTTAATTCTATTACCCAAATATGACCCCATATATACATACGTCCCCTTGGACTGCCATTCTCCACAATATGCCGATGTTCCTGGCCATGTGGAATGAGGTTCCTTTTTCTATCCCATGGTGTGTGCCTCCTTCCTGCTGCTCCTGGCTGAAATGAATTAATCCTCTGTCTAAAGCGCAGACTTCCTGCTCTAATCCCAGGAAGTCCCACCTTTCTCTGTCTTTGCCCAATCTCAGGCCACGGCATTTTATTTAACCAATCAGATTTCAATGTAAGTAACAGACAGCAAGCAGGACCAATTAATTAACATTTAAAATGCTTAACACTACCCCAACAATTCCCTCCTTTTGTCTAAAAAAAAGGCTAAATTTTTTAACTCATATAGTAAAAACAATAAGAACAAATATGAAACAATCAAGAAAACCATATATAAAAGTTATACACAGCCGGGCAGTGGTGGCGCACGCCTTTAGTCCCAGCACTCTGGGAGGCAGAGGCAGGGGGATCTCTGTGAGTTCGAGGCCAGCCTGGTCTACAAAGCGAGTCCAGGACAGCCAGGGCTGTTACACAGAAACCCTGTCTTGAAAAAAAACCAAAATAAATAAATAAATAAATATATAGATAAATAAATAAATAAAAGTTATACACATAATGTTTAGCCTATTTGTATCAGGCAATCTTGAAGAAGAAAAAAAAATCATCTTATCTATCTTGCTGTGTCTAAAGTTCTGAACCAAAATAATTTCTATCATATCCTATATTTACAAACCTAAAGATTTTATTTAGACTTGAAAATATTCTTTTAAATCCTAAACAACTCAAGTTCAATTGAAATTTTATAACTATTATGCCTTCAACCCCATCAAAGACATAAGAAAGGATAAAGTTATTATTTGGGTGAGTAGGAAGCATAGGAGAGCAGCTTCCAAAAAGAAATATGACAGTTTGTTGCCTAGACAGTCCCAAATATGTCTTGATATTGTTGGAGCATCATCTTCAGCCTTCTGGCCAAGCATTTCACAGACTAAATTGTATAGCAGGAAATAAGGATTTTTCCCATTCTGTCTCTGCAGAATCAGGACATCGACTTACCTGCATTTATGCTCTGGTCCATCTTTGGACTTTATATAATCTGTTTAGAGAACAGGGACATTTTTGCCCAGTACGAATCATCTCCTGATGGGAGATTTCTTTTTGATGCTCATTGTCTTCTTCCAAGTCAAATGGGAGCTGTCAGGAGCTGACTGTCTTAAGTCAAACAATTCTTAAACTATTAAAAACATCTTTAAATGCCATTTTCTGTATGCCTCTGAGGGTTTTGAAGACATCTATCAATTTATTTATAAATCTATCTAACATCTATTTCTAACTATCTATGAACAAACTGTATATTTTTATCCATTTGTTATCAGTTTAACCTAGTATTTGACATGACCAGAAGCTCAACTGGCCAGTCAATTTGTATTATCCAGACTCCTAAATAGATTGCAATAGCAACCCATAAAAGGATAGGAAGTAAACCTATACTTTTAAATGATTTGTACAGGCACAATACCTTATACAAGAGTTGAATTATACATATTTTGTGTCAAAATATAAAATTCTATACTAATGAATCAAACTTAATCTTATTTTTGTATCAATGTACAAAATTCTATACCAATGTATGAAAAGATAACCTTATTTGAGGAATAACAATAGTTTTGAGTTTCAGAGAAATTCAATAATCTATCCTTATATCTTATCATTTCTATATTATGTAAATATATTCCCCCTCTTTTTCTTTTCAAGTCTTTTCCCACTATATAAGAGAGAAAGAAGGATAGAGAAAAGAAAAAGAGATCTCCAAGTCTAACTTAATATACCTTGCTTAACAAGACCATATAACAATTTGTAACCATTACCTCTAAACAATATTTATAACACAACAAATCATCCACCCCATTTTTTGGGAATGGGACGTTGCTCTCTTAAAACTGCTTCCTGCTGAATTGGGATGCAGAAAACCTGTTTAGGGGCCCAAATAAAATGTAAAACAAATGGTTAAGCAAGTAAATTGTAACATTTGTTGTCCAGTCTCTATGTGCTCAGCAATTTGAATGTTTTGAGCAATTTGTAGTTCAAAGCTGGACTTTGGTATGAAAGTTCAGTCCTTGAGGCTGGGCCATCTCAGCAAGCTGTTTGAAGTTGTTCTTGATGCAGATTTTTGAAGAAACAGCTTTGAGGCAGTCTATGAGGCTGTATCATCTGGGTTACTTGTCTTTTCTTCTTTGGAATCTGGTCCGGTTCTGAAAAATATATAATTTCTCACAAGTAACAAACATATAGTTCTGCAATTACCAAAATGCCTTGGATGTGCGGGATGCACAAGTCAATTAAGGAATATTTTCTGTTCTTTGAACAGCAGAAAGACATTTGCAAGTCTCCATTCATGCCATATAAAAATGTGAGATATAATAGTATTACATATATATGCTATATGTAATCTAGTTTAAATTGAAAATACAGCATAAGACTGTATGGAGTTTAAGTATTCTCAACAGTTGACATATATTTATTAATTGATTAAAACAGGTTTATTCTGTGTTGTTCTGGCTTTTTGTACATTAGATTGGCCTCAAACTCAAAAGAACCAATCTGTCTCTGTCTTTGTCTCCCTTGTTTTGGGATCAAAGTTTTGCATTTATATATTTTTTCTTTCCTTTTCTCCTTTCTTTGGAGATTTAATTTCTATGTGGATATATCTATCCTTATTGAGACAGGATTTCTCTTTGTAGCTTGGGCTGTCTTGATTTGTTCTGTAGAGCTCTGTAGATTCAGATTGGCCTTGAACACACACGGAACCTGTTCTTCCCTTGTCTCCCAAGTTTTGAGATCAAGGTGTAAACTTAAATAATTGAATTACCCTTATTAAACAATAACATTAATTAAATAATTTTTGTATTAGTTTGAGTTCCAATTCTCCCATGGAAGCTCCATTCTTAAGGAGATTGGTGTAGAATAGCATGATATGCTATTTTATGTTAGATTTTCTTAACTGTTGGCTGTGGGAGGCATGCAGTTTGCAAGTTCTTCCCCAGCCTAACTCTGGGTCCTTACATTGATTAACAGAATATATCTCTTCCTTTCTCTCTCTTTTTTTTTTTTTTTTCTGAGACAGGATTTCTCTGTGTATCCTTGTCCTGGACTCACTTTGTAGAGGAGGCTGGCCTTGAACTCATAGAGATTAGCTTGCCTCTGCCTCCCATGTGCTGGGATTAAAGGTGTGCACCACCACACCCAGCCATTAACAGATCTCTTTTAGGGGCAAAATGCCTCTTAAAACCAGTTCTCCAGTGGGAGCCCCACAACTAAGGAGACTGGCTTGTGACACTTTTCTCTTTACGTAAACTTAAGATTACGTGGTGTATTTATCCATTAGATCAGTAAGGACATTATTAAATTTAACATCAAGGAAAAAAAATGTGTCATTTTTGAATTCTAGACTGACTTTAGTAAGTAGCCTTGTCTTATCAGCAGGGTTCCTGCCCTGCCTTCATTGTTTAAACCAGGCTGGTCTAGAATCCAGAGATCTGCCTGTTTCTTCCTCTAGTGTGATGGGATTAAGGGATTAAGGGTGTGTGCCAGTACCACCCTGCTCAAGTATTTCACTTAAAACCCAGATTTTAGTAACACTTTAACCTTGAGAGTAACTTTGAACTGCAGTGACATTTCGAAATCTGCCCAAAATCTTCAAAAATCTCTTATGTTTTAGCAATGCCAAACCAGAAAAATATCCTTTCTACCTCCCAATATAGGAAAATCAAAGACATCTAAACAAAAATCAAGCAAAGAAACAACATTCCAAAAGCCTTGGCATGTCTAACCATGCCATCCAATGCTGCAATTAAAGCTTTGTTAATTATTCCTTGAAATCTAGTTGCGGCTGCATTTCACTGGTGGGCCAATACCAGAAACTCCTGACAGACACCTAGTACCCAGGGAGCTCTTAGCTCCAACTGCCATCAATTTTGCATTATTTATCAGGAAAGGCCTCGCTTCTTCCTCCAGTATCATTGTTGGCAATTTAGCATTCCATCTGTAAATTCTATCCTTTAAGACTATCCTAGTCTGAACTTTCTCAAAAACTATACACAGAACCATAATTGTCAGGGTAAAAATCATTTGCATGCTAAGAGAAACAAACTCAATTGGAATCCAAACGTATTGAGGCATTATGAGTTCCTCCATTTTTAATCTAGGCGGTTAATTCCGCTCTCAAGCTCTGTTTAGAAGGCTGCCAGTATTTTAGTACGTAAGGGGAGCTAAGTTTTCCACCTTTGCTGCAAGGCAACATCTTTTGTTAAGTTAGCCACACTTTTGAAATGCATTTGGGTTCAGTTCACCGCTCTTTGGCTAGGAAACTGGCTTTCACCTAGGCCTTCTCAGATTGTAAGCATGGATTCTAATTGCCCTAGTTGGATGCCATTTGTAAAAAAAATAAATTAATTAAACTACATTGGGTGCCACTTGTAGAAATAATTAATTAAATTGTTTAACCAGTATTTATGTTATTGTTAATTGGCTCGGCAGTTATTAATCTTTAAGCAGCCATTACAAATGAGTACACAGACACCATGTGGATTTTAACAAGCCTTGGCCTGAATTGTGCAATCCTAGCCCATCTAAGCTAGCTCTTAATTCTATTACCCAAATATGACCCCATATATACATACGTCCCCTTGGACTGCCATTCTCCACAATATGCCGATGTTCCTGGCCATGTGGAATGAGGTTCCTTTTTCTAACCCATGGTATGTGTCTCCTTCCTGCTGCTCCTGGCTGGAATGAATTAATCCTCTGTCTAAAGCTCAGGCTTCCTGCTCTAATCCCAGAAAGTCCCACCTTTCTCTGTCTTTGCCCAATCTCAGGCCTCAGCATTTTATTTAACCAATCAGATTCAATGTAAGTAACAGACAGCAAGCAGGACCAATTTACATTTAGAAATATTTTTCTTTTTACAGTGTGGCCTTGTTTAAGGATGTCACTGAGAGTGGGCTTTGAAGTTTCAAAAGCCAACAGCATTCCAGTTGGCCTTTCTGCCTCCAATTTACAGACCACTATTAGCTTCTCCTCCAGTAACATGCCTGCCTACCTGCTGCCATCCTCCCTATCATGGTGTTTTGTCAGGGATATAAAAACATAATTAAATGCCGGGCGGTGGTGGCGCACGCCTTTAATCCCAGCACTTGGGAGGCAGAGGCAGGCGGATCTTTGTGAGTTCGAGGCCAGCCTGGTCTACAAAGCGAGTCCAGGACAGCCAGAGATATTCAGAGAAACCCTGTCTCGAAAAACAAAAAAAAAAAAAAAAAAAAAAAAAAAAAAAAAAAAAAAACATAATTAAGACAATGTCATTCCCTTAAGTGATGCTTGACTTTATCATCATGAAGTGACTTCATATGGAACTCACATTCACCATGGTATGCTGTAGTGTGCAGCCAAAAGGGCCTGAGAAATGTCATAAACCTAGAGACCTGTTGTTATTAGCTCTGGTTCTCTGATCAGATTTTCCAGAACTCAGGGCTGGCCTAGTGTCACTTTCCCAATAGGGCAAGTGTGAATGGGTGTTGACCACACCCAGCCCAGGGCAATCTGATCTGAGTGCAGTGTGCAAAGACCTAGCCTTGGCTGGAAAGACACAATTGACCATGTGGGCCTGAGGCTTCACTGATTCTCTGGGTCATTCCTGGGCAGCTTTGTCACAGAACTATCTTGCCTAACCCCAGATATACAGAAAGGAGGCTCAGAACTCAGGCCTTGATCTTTGTGGAAGGCTTTGCTGTTGTAAGGAGCCTGTAAGCAGCCATAAAGAATGGCTGCAGGAAGTTTAGTAAGTAATTTAAGTATTGGATTAAGTAATTTAAGTATTGGATTATAAGTAATAGCTTCTCGTTTAGCTGCAATAAGCTGTCAGCCACAGCCCAGCTGAGGCCCAGCTGTAGGAGCCAGATAAGAAGCTAGTAAGTGCCGCCATATGTGGGTGACATAGAGATATGTTAATGAAGCTGAGATGAAAGTATAAGAAACCAAAGAAGACAAGCAGTAAGTGGCGATCAGTCTTGTCACTGACATCCAGCCTCTGTCTCTATCTTAGGTCTATGCCCCTTCCTCAGACCTTGTGCTGAGACCTCTCTCTCTATCCCTTGCCCATTCACTCAGGCCTTGAACTGAGACTAAAACTGGGGCTTTGCCCTGAACATCGACGCAGGGGAACAGGAGAGCCACGGTCTTCGGACAGGTCGTATGATGTGTGATGTGGGAATATTAATATAAGTATAGGATGTGGTGGTTATATATTGTAATATTAGTTATTCTAGCTTTAATGACCATTAAGTGTTTCTGTTTGATTGATGCAGCTTATCCTGATCCTGTAGAAGTAGAGATTATTTAGTATAATAAATATTATAAAGACCAGCATTGCCTAAGTGTATTCCATTTGACCCTATTGGGTGGCGAGTGCTGTCACCTGGTCACACGACTCCCTTCCATAGAGAAGGAGGTGTCAGGATTTGGATGACCAAACCGCGCTCTCGACAGCTGTCATAAAAGAGGCCCTGGTTACAAAGTACTTCTGGTTCAGGAGAGTCCCCTGCTCCTTTTCTTACCCTTGCTTCCTGGGGATAGGCCATAAGATCTCCGGGGAAAACTAAGCCTGAAAGTGTTCAATGAGTGTTCATGTCCCAGCATCAGGCTTACAGAAACATAGAGGACGTGCCTCATGCCTCTTGACTCTTAAGGCTAGTAGTATTTGGGGAACACAGATAAGTGGGTGACAAAAAGTCAAAGTTCTAGAGCCACAGGGCAACAACTGGGACAGAGATATCAGCTGAAGAGAGGATGAAGGTTGAGCTGATGACTGGAGAGATAAACAAGCAGGTGGCTCAGTGGTGTGAGGCCTAGACTGTTCTGGCCTCCTGTCCCTGGGTAGGGGACATGGACCTCCTACTTCCCGGTGTCTCTTACTGGAATCAGTGAAACTGAGTAAAGAATGGAGAGAAATGATTCTATGGCTTTGGTTCCCTCAAACACCCAGGAAGGCTCCAGCACTTCTGTCCTCAAAGTCAGTGTACTCTGCCTACTAGCTCAGGAGACTAGGGAGCCAAGAGTAGGGACACATTCCTTCATTCACTCATTCATAATACATTTGTCAAGCTCTTCCTGTGAAATATGGGGGAGGGGGATGCTCAGTAAAGAATAACCTAGAGCATGTCATGTCCTGCATGGGACTTACCTTCTTCTGGGGTGACCACCAACAGCCAACTAGATTCTGTGTGGTGTCAGGCAGGTATACGCAATTAACACCCCCCCCCACACACACACACAAACATCATGGGACCTCAAAAGGGGTAAGGGATGACATTTGGAGAGGGTGGCCAAGTAATGGCTAAGGAGTTGACATTTGAGCTGCGGAAAGACCCTGATGTTCTGGAATGAGTACTGCCTCAGGCAGGGGTAATAAACATTACCCAGAGCATCAAGCTCCAAATTCATGAGATAACAGCTTGCGCTTGCGTAACAACTAGCCACAGATAGAGTACATAGCCAAGCATGGAGAGACGCTCATGAGAGCTCTGAAGTCAACAGACTCCCATCCACATATCCACATCTCTCTTGTCTCCTTGGCATAGGCCTCCAGATTCTTCAGGGATGATCTGAGTAAAGAGTGATGCCCACAGGTGGTTCTAGACCAGCAGGAGCATCATTTGGCTTGGCCAGAGAAGCCAATACCTCCAGATGGGGGCATATAACAGGAAGCTTTCTGGGGGATGTTACAGTTGGATGAAGGATACTGTGGGCAAGGTCCAGCAATTTCTGTTTTCTTGTCATTACACGCATATCCCATTCCATAGCTTTTACATTAGAAAGAGATAAAGTCCGTATCGGCTGAACATTCTGTATGGTGGCATTTTGGGAAATTGATGGCTAGTATTCTGAGCCAATAAACAGTGACATTCTGAAGGTAATGGCCGTCCCTGTGCCTCAACAAGGCTGATTATCAACCATGGGCATGTTACCTTAAACACCACCACCCTTCCTCTGAGCTGGATGCCTAATACCTAGAGCCTGTCTGTGTGTCTTTAAATAATTACTGAATCTTTTATTTAAGCATGTATTATTTGAAAGGGAAACTGTTGTTCTACATGTTTGTGTTACATGCTAGCACCCCCCCAAAGCAGGCAAAGAGGTCATCCCGGCAAATTGATGACCAGAAAAACCCCAGATGACTTGAATTCTTGAAACTGGGCCCAATTTCTGTGATGTTATAAGAAAGCAAGTCAACATAAAATCCAGTGTGACAGAGTCTGTTATCTCATGGTAGGAATGAATAAGAGAGGGTCTTTCTGAGGAGAATGCCAGTAACTTAGTCTTGTGGGGATCCTTAAATAATCACTTTAAGTACACTCTTTTATACTTCAGAAAGTTTCAATTAACCTTGGGATTCTACTAGATGGAAAAAGAACAAAGAAAATTCTTACAGAACCAAGTGTTGATGTTGTATAAGCCTGTAAATTGTATAGAAAGCACACAATTTACAGAGTCCAGGAATTGTTCTACTCAAAATGATTCAGAAATTAAAATGTGTGAATTCTGGTACTTTCAGAAGCCAGTTTTTCTGAAAGAAAGTTCTATTTCCACAAAAAGAAGGAAAAGACGAAGAGAAGAGAGAAGGAAGGCAGAAATAGATAAATGCAGACAGACAGACAGACTGATAGACAAAAAGATGATTGATAGATGTTTGACAGATGGAAAGTTATAGAGGGATATGTGTGCATATGTATTTGTGTGTACACATATATATGCATATCTCTGTGATGTATCCTGTCCCTCACATCATCTCTGCTCCTGTATGGATTATGAACTTTTCTTCTCTAGTGACAATCCTATTGCAGCAATGGCTGGTTCAGGGATGAAGAAGGATTTATCTTGGCAAATTCATGTCAATCTTTGAAAGATTCACCTCTTTTTCTTCTTCACATGATGTCCACCCTATTGCCAACCAACTCCATCCTGTGGGTGGCCTACATATCCCAATACATGTTTTAACTCACGTTGAAGTGAACTTGAGACTCAGGCTCACAGCAAATAGCCTGCTTCTCATAAAAGTGTGATGCTGACTCAGGCAGAATTTTATATTAGCTGTTTCTGGGAATTCAGGTGCGGGGATGTCAGACATGCTGTCCCTAGGAACAGGCTATCTCCACATGGTCACAGGCCAGAAGAGAATGAAGCTGTGTTTTCTGGGTTAGAGACTCCTGCTCTGGCTCTCCAAAGTTACTAATACCCATGTCCAGATCTGTGTTGGCTTACCATTTCTCTCCTCTCATCTCAAACACAGGATATGGATGGAAGCACAGTAATCCAGGCACCGTGTCATTTGTTTCCTCAGAACACTGTTGACCAAAGTTAGCTCCACAAATCAAAAGTCCCTTGAGACACACTATGAAGTATGAGTTTGTTGGCCTGGAAAGTTTTAAGAAATGCACTTTCCCTTGGTTTGATGGTCTAGCCACAACTCTAGCCTCATTAAGTGGATTCCCTTGTGTAAAAATCACTTTGCCTGGGTCCACTGCCGTTAAACCCTTTCCCAAATGTTTTCTTTACAGGAGTGAGAAACAAGTGAAGACAGGTGAGGGTTAACACTTTCTCCAGACAAGTGTAGACAGCTTTCTATGGGCTGATGGGAATATCCTTTCAGCTTTATAGATTCAGTTCTGTCATCAGGACACAAAGACATCATTCTAATGCACACACACACTGCCATTCATGGGCCTGCTGATGTCACTAGGTTCCTTTCCCTCCTGGTGACAGGTACTAATGGGCCAGGATTTAAGTCAGTGTCATTGGTGAATGAAAACAGATGACCATGACAGAGCATGGCTAGTGGTCTGAGACAAGCCTGGGGAAAGTCTGTTTAGTAAAGAGACAAATAACAGTAAGAGACTTGGAAAGGGGCACTCAGGAGGAAAGAGGAGCCTGGGCAAAGGCTTAGTTTAAATAGAGGGAAAGAAGCCAAGAAGACCAGTCTGGTGAGCACAGGAGCAACTAGAACCTAGCAACAGAGAGTCCAGGAAAGGAATAGGCTGATGGTGTAGTGTTAAGCATTCTAAATGTTAATTAATTGGTCCTGCTTTCTGTCTGTTACTTACATTGACTCTGATTGGTTAAATAAAATGCCGAGGCCTGAGATTAGGCAAAGACAGAGAAAGGTGGGACTTCCTGGGATTAGAACAGGAAGCCTGCACTTTAGACAGAGGATTAATTCATTCCAGCCAGGAACAGCAGGAAAGAGGATGCACATCATGGGTTAGAAAAAAGAACCTCATTCCACATGGCCAGGATCATTGGCATAGCGTGGAGAATGGCAGTCCAAGGGGATGTATGTATATATGGGGTCATATTTGGGTAATAGAATTAAGAGCTAGCTTAGATGGGCCAAGATTGCTCAATTCAGGCCAAGGCATGTTAAAATCCCTGTGGTTTCTGTGTGCTCATTTATAATGGCAGGTTAAGAATTACCTGCCGCCGAACCAATTAACAATAATCTAAATACTCTTAAACAATTTAATTAATTATTTCCACAAATGACACCCAAAATAATGTAATTTAATTAATTTTTTTTCTACAGAAGGTTCTCAGTGTTGCTCTGGAAGATGACTGTAGACTTGCTGTGGTTTGCACTAGCATCCCCTAAAGTCCCTTGTGCTAAAAGCTTGGTTTCTAGCACATGACAAGGTAGGGCAGCCTTTAAGAGGTGAGGTCTAGTGAGAGGAAGTTAGCTAGTTAGGTCCTTGCTGGAGACTTAAAGGGGACTGTGCGATTCTGGTTCTTTTTACTTCTCAGCTGCCAGAAAGTAAGCACTTTACTCAGTTACATCCCCACCATGATGGATCACCTCCATCAGATCCCAGAGTGATGGGCCACTGACCATGGACTGAACGCTCCGAAACTGTGAGCCAAAAATATCCTTTCTCTTTTCTAATTTATAGGGTTTTTTTGAGAATTTCATATGTAAGTACTGTATTTAATCATTTCCGTTCCTCGTCCTCCTCCCTCCTCTCTCGAAGTCCTCCCACATCCCTCTAAACTCTAATCATTCCATCTTGAACTCATCATATGTAAAAATTTTTGTTACACACACATACACACCTACTGAGTTCAATTAGTGTTCCTCTTATTTGCTTGTGTTTGGGGATTAGGATTAGAAACAAAAACAACTGGTCATCTCTCCCTCAGGAGACATTGACTGCTTATAGTTCTTCATCTGTGTGTGAAGCTAGTAAAATTCTCTCTCACCCATGTTAGTGTGTCAATTGGTGTGGTCTTTGGAGGCCTTGTGCAGGCAGCCATATTGTTGGCATACCAGAGGTATGACATCCCTGTTCTATGTAGAAGGCTCTATCTCACAGTGGGATCCAGGGTCCTCAGGGTTGTGTTGTAGATGTGACCGCTAGTCACACATTGTCTGTCCTTTGACCAGTTGTAGATTTCTAAAACAGAAACTAGTGCATTCATGACACCCTAAATAACAAAAACCTGTTCTTCAAGGGCAAGATGAAATAATCTGACCAGGTATTTAAAGATGAAGTTCCTCCTGACTGGTATGTGAGGAAGGGATGAGAGTAAAAGATGCTAGAAGCACAGAGAGTTCTTAGTAAGACATGTGGGAGGCAACAGTCGTGCAACAAGGATCAAGTCAAGATGGAGAGTGTGTGGACTCAACTCATGTGGAGAGCAAGAGCTAGCAGAGAGCATGTGCTACCAGGAGCCGGTGGCCATAGGTAGACATGCACCCCTAGAAATGTCAAATCAGGAAGGAGCCAAGAAGGGATTCCAAAGCCTGGCTAGGTATGAGTGACTATCGTGATAACATTCAGCCATGCCATTCCTTTGTCCCTGTGCAGCACAATATACAACAGGAAAATAAAATTAAATATAATCAAAAACATCTCGCTTAGTTAGAGAGAGAGAGAGAGAGCAAAAGAGAGAGGGAGAGAGCTGTAGTTTGCTTATGAACGTTTTCCATGGGGATGGATTTCACAGAAATGAGGTGATTTTATTAAAATGAAAAAATATGTTTATAGAAAACAGATCCTTAGTGAATAGCGAATGGCCATCGGCCTAGCTATTTAATTATAGTTTTTGATGACATATACAGAATCAGTTGTGTCTCATTGGAACAGCTTTGAATCACATCTTCAAATCTCGGCAAAGTGTCACAGGGCACCCACAATGAGTCGGCTGAGTAAACAGCCTCCTCCTAAAGCATCTGGCATCTTTCAAGAGGTTAAGAGCCATGTGATTAATCAATGGCCCTGTGCTCCTAGAGAGTCAAGTTGAGCCCAATGATTCTAAAGGCTGCTTTGGAGCTGAAACCACTCGGCTAAGGGACTCCTTATCAGAGCCACATTACCACTTGGCAGAGCCAAGATAAGCCCAATGGAACCTGCTGCACAGGCCACACACACCTTCAAAGTCTTCCTCTCAGGAATGTCTGTCCTGGTGAACCAAGCTGTCGATGTAAAGGCAACCTGCACATAGCCCAGCACACGTCTCACATTCTCTCTGCTCACACTGCTCCATCCTAAAGAAAATGGCAGTCTCAATAATCAGATACTTGCTAAGAATCAGGAGCTAGGGTTATCATGCAGGAAGGATGAGTTTTAAAACAAGGGAATAAGCGGGTTGAAGACAACAGTCTGAGAAGGGAAGCACAAAGAGATAGGTTCTTGGTGTCGGACAACAAAGAGAAGCATAAACGATAACTGTTTTGTGAAACATGGAGAGAAAAATGCAAACTGCTAATTTTCATCTGTCTCCTCTTTGCTCCTGCTCATTCCAGGCTAAGCATCTAGCAAGCAATCAACAATGAACGGAACTCACAAACTGATTCCAAAATCCTAGGAGCAATAACACTGCGGGAGTGGTGCAGTAAGCTAAACTTCCTTTGGCAGCATTCAGAGCTGCTTATCAAAAAAACATGCTTTCAGGGTCCCACCCACCCACAGAGGCTGAATTTGGAGAAGCAGAGCTGGACCCAAGAATCTGCATCCTTAGTGTGTCGCCCAGGAAATGTGATGCAGTTGCCTTTGTGACTGACCCCGTCTACTCCAAAGGGCAACTGCTGGTGTGGACTGGTTCTGCTGAGTATCTAAGGTGAATTCGTAGCCAATAACTCTACCCTGGACCCATGCTGCTGCTCTTCCTAGTCACAGGCACCTGGAGGCATCTCCAAGTGACTCATCCTCATTAAATCAGGAAAGCAGAGGCAGGAACAGTTTCAGAATGTGCCCAATGGCCAGAGCTAACCTTAGTATAGTCACTGTTCATGCCTAGTCTACTTCCTCTTTTCAACTTTACTCTCTCTGGTTTTAAAGAATAATACCTGTCTCAAAGCAGCCACCAATAAATCTGTGTCATATTCCCACCTTCCAATTATGAAACAGGAGGGAAAGAAGGTAGGGGAGGTACTTTACAAAGATTTTTTTTTTTTTAAATAAAATGAGGCTGGGGAGATGGTACTATTAGTAAAAGGGCTGCTGTGCAATCATCAGGATCTGAGTTCAGATTCCCCAGCACACAAGTAGAAAGCCATGGAAACATACTCCTGCAATCCCAGCATTAGGAACACAGGATCCCAGGAGGTCACCAGCCACTGTCTAGCCAAATTGGCAAACTCTGGGTTTAGTGGGAAACCCTGACTTTAAAAATAAAGTGGAGAGGGACTGGAGAAATGGCTCAGTGATTAACATCACTGGCTACTCTTCCAAAGGACTCAGAGTTCAAATCCCAGCACCCAGATGGCAGTTCAAAACTGTCTGTGATGGCCAGGCATGGCTTTTAATCCCAGCACTCAGGTAGAGGCAGGTAGATCTCTGTGAGTTCAAGGCCAACCTGGTGTACAGAGTGAGTTCCAGGAAAATCACAGCTACACAGAGAAACCCTGTCTTGAAAAATCAAAATAGATAGATAGATAGATAGATAGATAGATAGATAGATAGATGATAGATAGATAGATAGATAGATAGATAGATAGATAGATAGATAGATAAATGAGATGGGGAATAATTGAAGAAGATACTTCCACCTCTGGCCTCTACATATATACATACATATATGCCCATATACACACACATGCTCACACACACAGAGGAACATATATATATATATATATATATGTATATATAATTCAAATGCACACACACAAGTAATTATAGTCTTGGAAAATTAAACATCAACATCAGCAGAATGTTCCATAGATTTACAATGGATTTGGCAAATTGAAAAATATTCACAAAACTTTCAATGTAGAGGAGTATCATTAGAGAATGACTTCCCTATTGCACCAACTTGCACACATTTGGATGCACATACTCATGCACACATTTGGACACACTCACACACACGGGGAGAGAGAGAGAGAGAGAGAGAGAGAGAGAGAGAGAGAGAGAGAGAGAGAGA
>CAJQZJ010032307.1:3484587-3510645 GCA_907164525.1 Lophiomys imhausi
GTGTGTGTGTGTGTGTGTGTGTGTGTGTGTGTGTGTGTGTGTGTGTGAACTTTATTAGAATGCCTTACAGGCTGTGATCCATCTACTTCAACAATAGCTGCCTATCAAAAGAAGTTGCAAGAATCCAGTAGTTTTTCAGTCCACAAGGTTGGCTGTCTCAGTTGATCTTCAGCATAACCCAGAATCCTGAAGAAGAAGGCTCTATTGTCAGGAAGGAATGGACTCTCCAGAGAGAGCAACAGAAAAGCAGGCAAACAGCAAGCTTTCTTCTCCCACGTCCTTAGACTGTCAGCAGGTGTGGCCAAGATCCAAGGTGTATCTTCACATCTCAAAAGGTCCAGACTAAAAGTGAATCTTCCCACCTCAAACGATTTAACTAAAAACTTTCTCAGAGGTGTACCCATCCACTTGGGCTTTAGTTAATTCCAGATGTGGTTGAGTTGACATTGAAGAACAGCTGTCACAGGCTGTCAGCTACACTACTTCTCCTCGTGGTGCCACAGGTTTCATTTGCCAGTAAATGGAAAGATGTCCTGTATGCTAGCCTTAAGGTCCCAGGAGAATTAGAATCCTACTAGACCAAAGGTGGTTAATCTAAAGGAACCTCACAACACCTTCATCTTCCCAGTGGAGGGAATAGCCACCCAGCCTACTAGAGCCGCCCTCTTCCTACTGTGGCAGCTTTGGCTGGAGTGGAGCCCTCCCTTATTATTCATGGCATTAAGAGAGCAAATAGTCCCCACCCAAAACCTATGTCCATGGGCTCCTGCCCCTCAGGTAGAATTGTACAAAAGCCACCATGTTTAATGTAAGCATCAGTTTAGAGTTTCCCTTCCCCATCCAGGTTCTGACAAAAGGACAGGGGAATAAAGCTTACATCTGAGGACAATAATACAAGGCCAAGGTCCCAACTGGCTTTTAATTTTTATTCCAGACTCCTGAGGATGGCCCCACCTCCCACATGCAGCAGATGTGCAGAGGAGTGTGAAGGGCTCAAAGATAAGCAGCCATGTGTGTTAGTGCACCCTGTTAAACAGAAGGGAGAGGCACCCTGTTACCACTACCACAGAGATTCTCTGGGAATGCCTGGTGCACCAAAGCTTAAGGGGGCAAAGAGGCTGAGGATATAGCTTAGTGGTCTACGTGCTTGCTATGCAACCATGAAGACCTGAGGTGCCCCAGAACACATGTAGAGAAGCCAGGCATGGCAGTCTGTTTCTGGAATCCCAGCCCCGGGGATGCAAAAACAGGAAATCCTCTAGGGCTCGTTGGCCAGCAAGCTGGGCCTAATTTCTGAGCTTCAAGTCCCATTGAAAGACCCTGTCTCAAAAAAACAAGGCAGACAGCACATGAGAATCTATACCCAAGGGTGTCTTCTGGCTTCCACATGCACACACATGTACCCACTCACACAGGAACATTCATACACAATTAATTAATTAAAGTGAAAAATGGAAAAGAAAGGGCTGGGAAGGGATATAAGGAAGAAATTTCTCCCATGAAAACCAGGCTCCCTCTTGGATGTGCGGCTCTGAAAAAAGACTTCCAAATATTGTGTATCCACCAGGTTTATTGGCTGATCATGGCAAAGGGTTTGTTATGAGGCCTGGTCATCTGTTCTTTGCCACCCAACAGAGAAACACATAAGATGCATATTTTCCACTCTCAGTCCAACCTCATAATGATAGTAAAGAACTTGTTCCTATGACAGGAGCTCTGACTCAGTGGTAATCCCTGCTCTCACTTCTGGATCTCCCAGACTCCAAGAGGCGTATGAGCTGGATGCTGAACCATACTTTCCCATACTTAGGCAGACCATGGGAGGACCACTCTTGGAAGGAGCCATATCTCTGTGGGCCTGTCACTGATACTCTGTGCTTATTCTTTCTTTGCTACTCTGAAGAAGTCACCAAGCATCATAGACAGAGTTTTCTGGGACATTGTAGTCTGAGGAGTACTGGTTAATGAGGCCATGTGAGTAATTTGCCTCATCATCCTGACTCTAGCCTTCCACCTGACTGTGTGCACTGTTGAACAGAAGAGGAAAAGGGAGAGTCGCCCCATTATCACTTACCGCAGAGACTCTGGGAATACCTGGTGCACCAAAGCCTAAGAGGGAAAAGAAGCTGGGGAGATAGCTTAGTGGGCAAAGTCAGGTTGAGGTAGACAGAGGTAGCATCAATCTCAGATGACCCATCTGTTCTTAGCCAGTGGCTGAAAGCAAGTGGAGCCAGGATATTTGGGTATTTACAAACAGAAATTGGCCTCCCTTGATAAATTAATATATAGAACTCTGAATTCCCCACTGGACTGTTAGAACAAATTGCACAAGTTCTCTGCTTCAGGCAAAACTCTGAATGGGCCGAAACTGTGGACACCACTTTCCACAGGGTTTTTGGTCCCAAAGTCCTGCAGATGATACAAGACAGAAGGGAAGACTTACAAGACTCATTTGTAGTCACTCCATATAACCAGCCCTTTATTTCCAAAAGAGCCATGCCTTTGTCTGCACTCACCAAAACAGGACAGGTTCCTATCTAACATAAGAACGCCCACAGCTGTGTGGTCCAGGCCAGTGCCAGTGTGATGCCAGGGAATAAGAAGCAGGAGGAGAAGGAGGGAGCAGGGTGCTGGGAGACAGGACCCTTCAGGGATAAGATGGCAGCCAGAGACATAACATCACAGGGAGAAAGGGGATCTGAAGGTGGCCCTTCCCTAAGTTTTCTATACTTAAGACAATGCATCAAAACCTTTCTTGCAAAATGCATCCCCCATCACATGCCATAGAGACACTTAAGCAGGAGGCTGTTATGTACTAGGTTCAAGTTACCCAATTCCAAATCCATGCAGGCAGCTTCTCAGCCTTCTGCATCCAGGTCTCAGTTTAGAAACCATCAAAACTCAAGAATTTTTTAAAGCAATGTTTGCCTATAGCATGTGACCATTATCTGTATATATTATATATATGTTACAGAAATAGATAATAATTCTAGTTAAAAAGAAAGCTATAAACAGCTGTGCTTTCCCTGGAACAGAGATGCAGGGCACATTGCAGGACGATCAGGCCTGGCTTGATCTCTTAGCTAGCAACCAAGAAAACCTATGTAATCACACATTATTCCTTTCCCCCTGGCTACCATCTCAGATGGCCAGTACATACTTGCTTCACTCTGTAAAGTTTATTTTGTACCTGTATCATCATCTGACGCAAGGTATGTATTATTAATCTTTATCTGTCTTCCCAACCAATTTTTCTCCCTCCCCATGATTGGTCTTGGCTGTTTTTTTTTTTTAATAGGAGAGTATTACTGCATTGAAAGAATGTCTTAAGTCTGTTTCACAAGACTGCATGTGTGTGCTACACAGTGGCAGAGCACATACCTAACACATGGACTTCTCTGGGCTTGATCCCAGAGCTGATTCATATATATTCTTTAGTTTTCCCCAAGTCCTGTAATATTTCCCAGAGTCTTTTTTCATCTCTCCGAAGGGGCAGGTGGCACTCTCTGTGTACACTGACTAGCAGCGCTCTCTCCCAGGGGCAGGTGGCACTTGCTGTGGGCACTAGCTAGTGTTACTCGCTGAGTTCTACCTTTCTGGACACTGTTAACTCACTTGAAACCATGTGTGCTGTGAGCTGAGCAGGCTGTGTGAGTCAAAACCACTGTCCATCCGGGGACAGTGAGGTGACTCTTGCATGTGAGTCTGGATGAGACAGCAAATCCCTAAAGGGCATCTTGGTTCATCCAAAAGAAGACACTCAGAAATGCTGCGTTTCTTCCCGGTTCCATTCTGGGCCAAACTGTCACTCTCAGGAAGCACTGAGTGTAGCCTGTGTGTGACAGGACAAGGGACCTTCTGTTCTCTACTGTTATGTATCATGTGATAGCAGTGATTGTGCTTAATAAAATAGATAATCCTTAAATACAGTCACTTCCTCCTCAAAAAAATATTAAATGAAAAATTCCAGGAACAAACAACTTATCTGTTTTAAATAGCATTGTTATTATTATTCTATCTTGTTAGCTAATGTGAACCTCATATTGTGACTGATTCATAAGGTAAAATTTCATAGATAAGCATATAGAGGGGAAAACATCATTTACCTGAAATTTGGTATGAGCCCTGGTTTCAGGTATCTGGTCAAGCTCTTGGGATTTCACCCCACAGATGGAAGGACTAAATTTGCCAAACTACTGTGTGATTTTGAGCAAGTCACTTGACTTCTCTGACCTCTCATTTCAACAAAATGGAGACTAAATTCAGGGTCCCTCCCAGCATTACTCAAAAGGATTAAAAGAGATTCACAGAAGATGCTTTGTAACATCCACAGTACAGAAAAGGACACAGGATTGTTATCTTTGTTACTCATAGTCAAAAACTGGCAAGCAATGCCCAGAAAAGTGCCCTCTGCCCCAGTAAACCACACCCTCCACTGACCCCAAGCCTTTTTCAGTTGCTACAATGCCTGTTTATTCAGGAGGGAAGGCAGTTGTGAGGGCTGAACAGCGGAGGAGTGGGATTCCTGGAAGGAATTCCTGCTGTATCTCTACACTGCAGACAGAAGCTCAGGTCCAGAGGGCAGTGGGGGAAAGGTCAGCTATCACAATGGACCTCCTACATGCCCCTGAACCAGCCATTCTGGGGGTCATTGTGTTTCTATACACCATAACTAATGGAGGATCTACCCACTAGCTCTCCCTGATGGAGGACCCTCCTTGGCCATTGAGATGAGACCCTGCTCCAGCCCCTCCACAGCTCTGTCTCTGAGGAAGAATTAAGCTGTGGCCATTCATTCCCCAGCAGACACAGAAGCAACTTGGGAAAACTCACCTTGCTCTAGTGCTGACAATTTGGAATAAGAACATAGAAATGGTATTTAAAAATTAGGGTCACATACGTTATACAAATTCCCAATACTGTCCTTTGACAATATTTGTATCCTAAGGAAAAGTTGTAACCTTAAAAATAAAAGTCGCTTGTTTTTTATCTTCAACATTTCACTCTGGTATCAGAGGTTGGGAGCAGTTGAATTGTTGTATCTCTCATAGTGACAGGATTTTCAGTGGGCTGATTTACCTTTCCAGGCTTTGCCAGGAGCATAGGGCCAGCATTTGTGACTCCAGCAGACTGATTTGAAGACTAGGGTCCCCCTGTATGACTGGATCTTCCAACAGTAAACATTAGAGTGAGTGGCTGGGCAGATGCATTTCATTCCTCCCCACCCGCCTTCACCCCATGCACTGGCTTTAGTCTTAAACCAAAGTCTGAAGGTTAGGATAAAGGAAGGGGCTTAGTGTGACATTTCCCTTCCCTGGTTTGAAGTCATTAGTGACAGGGAAACAGGAAGGGGGCAACGCCTTGTTTGGAGAAGGGAAATGCAGAGGAAGTGTGAGCAGGGTGGGGGAGTAAGAGCTCCCTGAAGGGGACTGACTGTTCAGAAGGTCACTTCACTTCTAGCTCAGGGGAGAGGCCAACTAGAGGTGGCCTAGGCAGACAGTCCTGATTGGGAACAGAAAGGGAGAGTCACTCCCAGCATTGTATTGTATGGGCAATTTACAGGAGACATTGTTGACCATTCCACTGGACACAAAATGCAAACCTAGGATTTCCACACATCTTGGCCCTGGGTTTTTCATCCAGGCTCAACTCATAAAGGCTGAGCTGCAGTTCTCACCACAAATCTCAGGGAGTCTAGCAACCCTAGTGAGCATTAGAATATATCCCAGGAGGAGGTGGCCTCCCCAGTCAGCAGCTTTGATTGGATAGGACTAGATGCACTGAGGGCTGCCTTGAGTAGAGGACAGAACTTCTCTTGTTACTGCTTCTTTCTGCAGCAGGGTTCACTGGGACATTTCCAGCAGGGAAGACTTTTCTCTTATCACCTTTTGAAGGTGATAAGTGTAATGCCTTTGCCAATGAGGAGGAAGAAAAGGAATAAAAATGAACTTGAATCAGCCTGTGAGACAGACAGGAAGAGTTCCTGGATGCACACATGCATTTGCATGGTGTGATGGATACTCCTAGCTCCCGTTCTCTTCAAAATACATTACCGAGATCTTCGTGTGTGTGTGTGTGTGTGTGTGTATACATGCACACAAGCGTGTACGCTAGAAATCAAACACAGGGCACTGGCAGTCCCTCTGAGATCTGATTCCATACTTTACATGGATGTAACTTACCCACATATAAACTGGAGCTTCGTGTGGCCCAACACACAGAGCCAGTCAGAGAAGTGCCAGTTCCAAAGCACAAGTCTCAAAGGTTAATTTTAGCTTTCACTCCCACGCCTGAGACTAGACTGGATTCTAAACCACAGCAACACTGTACTATAGTCTCCTGATGTTATTCTCCGTTCTTTAATTCTGCAGTCTCTCACTTGAGATGAGAAAAAGTGACATATCTGGCCTTTTGGTGTTTCCTACTTAACCCTGTCTGTGTTCTGTGTATAATTTACAGACTGGACATCGTCCAACCTTTTTGTTTGTTTGTTTGTTTTGTGTGTGCTATAAACTCTTCCAAATAGAGCTGGTGATGTGGCTCAGTGGAGAAAAGTGATTATTGTGCAAGCTGGATTACCTGAGTTCAAGCCTTAGGACCCATGTGAGGGTAAAAGGAAAGAACCAACTCCACAAAGTTGGCCTCAGTGACCACACACACTATTGATAATAGTAATGAAGGAGGAGGGGGAGGGGGAGACGAAGGAGAAGGAGAAGGAAAAAGAAGAGAAGGAGGAGAAGAAGAAACAAACAATCAATCAAAACAAAAGTGGACTCTTGGAGTTGATCCAAGAGGCAAGATTTTCTTTCCCTCCCTGCCTTTTGCCCACAGTTTTTTCTTTACCCCTCAATAGCTTCTGTCCCATCCTAACTGGCTAACACCAAGATTCCCAGGAGCAAGCAAGGGTGAGGCTGAGCTGTGACCTTCAATGTTCCATGCAAGGCACTGGAAGAGGGCAAAAAGAGCAGAGCAAGATATCTAGAAAACATATGTTTCATGTGAGTAAGGCTGTCATAGTACTTCCTATTTCAAGCAGTGTAGACTTTGCAAAGAAAATTCCATGGTGATGTGTTCCAGCCAGGGTAACGCAACTCACAGTGAGATCCCTGTATACAAACCCCTATTTTTCCTGGGGCAAGTGCCACCCTCTGGGCCATCTCTGACATTTTCCTGGGCTAAAAATCCTCATGTTTCTCCCAGACCTCAGGTTGTCTGGTGGATCTAGGCAGGGTCTTTGCCTGTGGACAAGCATAGAAGAGGCTTTGCTACATACATGTCAGCTTCTTCAAAGCTTCTGTGGTCTTCCAGCCTACTGTGCTGGTTCCATGGTGTGCTATGGCTGCAAACTCCTTGCCATCACTTCAGGACCAAAACTTCCATTCTGTGCACACCATAGGGGACTCCAAAGAAAGTGCTCAAGTATGACTGTGCAGTTTCAATGTGCTTCAGCAATGCCAGCTCATGAGTGTGGGGACAAGAAACTAACATGTATGTCATGGGCTTTCTAGTCCTCAGAGGGAGATGGCAGCAGCACTCTAGCCATCTTGATTCCCTTCCCAATGACACTCATATGGCTGTTGTCCCTAGTAGAATTTGTACACTTGTAACTCCACCTTGGCATTTATTTGGTTCATTGTCTGTGTTAGTTAGCGTTCTGTTACTATGACAAATACCTGAGATACTCAATGTAAGAAGAGAAAAGGTTTATTTGCCTTGCTTGGGAGGTTTCAGCTCATGATCAGTCGGTACTATTGCTTTGGAGAGGGAGACTATGGATGGGAAGGACAAAGACACTCACATCATGGTAGAAAATGAAAGAGAAAAAGAAGGGAGTGGGGTTCCATGATCCTGTTCAATGTTATGCCTCTTATAGCCAGAAGACCTCTCACTCGGCTCCATCTCCTGAAGGTTCCATCACCTTCCAGAAGCACCATTGTGAGACCTTGGCCTTTGGAGTCAATCCATATCCAACATGTTAGCCTAGGATCCCTCCGCTGGGCTGGCACAGAACAGAAGTCCATTAAATAATATGTTGAGTGATTCTATAACACCTGGGACATGAGCCCTGTAAGTATAGAATCCCTGTCCTCACAGGATTTGATCTGATGGAATCAGAGTAATGCACAGCATTGACAAAATGATAAAGACTTCATAGAGGAACCCCACTGTGGGCAAGGCTGAAGGCATGTGTCACAAGACGGCAGTGGTAGTTCTATAGTTTAGGCTTCCAGGATAAATATAAAAGAGGCCAGGATTTCTTAGAGCCAAAGGGACAAAGAACCCAGATGTGTCCAACAGGCAGCTAAGCCCTGGCTTTTCACATTCAGGGGGAGGAGTGTCCCTGGGAGCAACACCTCAGCCCCCCTAGAATCACCTGTGTGGATCACATTTGTTATCTACAACCAGTACAGCAATACTACACAGAGGTCTGCCCACCACCTGACCGAGTGTGGCTTGGTGACCTTACCCACCTTTAGATAACAAGATGGATCCTAGCTGAGGCAAGACCTGGATTTATGGCTCACATAGCTACAGAGAGGGAGGTGGGAGGCTCCTGACTAGGGATACCTCACTTTCACCCTGGCCCCTGCTTTGGGAAGGGAGCCATAATCTGCAGTGCCCTTAGGGAAATCTACCCTGTCTTCCTTCCTACCAGGCCCCTCCCACTGGGTATCTTCAACAGCCTGGAGAGTTCTGGGCCACAAAGAAGCCAACCATGCCCTCTGCTGGCAGAGCCTTGCTCAAACCTGGATGGTTCTCCATATTTCCTGCCTCCAGGGATTGATCCCTCAAAACTTAACCTCCCGGGTTATGGAAAGAGTTGTCTGAGAGATATAAGGCTGCCTCCGTTTTCAGGACTCAGTTTGGGGGCCAGCTGTTCCAGGCAGGTGTTCACCATTCAGGCCATGGAAGGGTAGTCTGTGAATGCCTGGCACACAGTGGCCAAGCTTGCCAAGCTCTGTTCATTTCCTGGGCAGCAAGTCCAGATGCTGCAAAGGAACCCGGAGGTTCCTAGAACCTTGTGCCTGTTCACAAGGCTCTAAGGAAAAGTACGTTGATCCTTTGTGACCATAACTGACCTTTTCTGAAACAGTATTGCACAGCCAGAGCCTTCTTTTACCCATCTAATTTGGCTCACAAATGTTTTTGGTAGTTTTCAAAAGAGAGATCCAAACTTTAAGAACAGTGACTGAGTCACAAGGAAGATGTTGAACAGAGAAAGCCAGAGTTTTGACAGGAAGTCTTACAGGGAGCCTCAGAAGCATCATTGGAAAAGCCGCCTCAGGTTTGAAGCTCTGATAAGGTCAGGGGTGAAAGCTCAGACAGCCCTGGGCTCGGAGCCCAGTGGGCAGCGCAGGCAGACACAATTAAGCTGAAGCACATCTGCACACCATCCCATAAATTAACAAAAAAAGCAAGTCAGTGTGAAACATGTGGACACCAGGGACAGACAGAGAGACAGACAGAGATGGCCAAGGATGGGGCTAAGTACATGAGCCTACTCTTGATTCAACAGAAGAGGAAACACAGCTCGGTCCTGGCATATGCCTTCACAAAGATTTCTCTTCCTCCTGAGTTGAGGTCGGAGGGTCACAAAGGGCTGGCAACAGAAAGCAGGAAGAGTAGAGAGAAAGCCTTGGGGGAGAGCAGTCTGGAGCAACGAGAACAGAGCCTAAGAGACCGCATCTTAGCAATGATACCTTGGTGGCAAGTGTCACTCTAAACTGCGAAGCCAGCATCTCATACTCTCCTATATACCACATTGCCTGGCAAGCTTTATAAAGGATTTGGCTCCTAGTTCCTAGCCACCTGGATTTAACTCAGACTCTTCTGATGTAACTGAGGCTTAAGAACTGTGGCCTCCCTCACCACCTGCAGCAGGCAGGTGGGAAAGCTGGCCCCTGGGTCATGAGAGAGGAAGAAGTGGCCCTGTCCCTCACTAGCTGTCACACTCTGGAAAGCAGACCCTGCACCTTGTATGGACAGCAAAGAAGAATTGACCCTGGTGGCAGTGGGTGTGGGTGAGTCCATCCAGGAGGTTGTGAGAGCACCAGGAAGCTGGCCCTGTCCTTTGCCGGCTTTGGCATTGGGTGAATTAGCTAGGGAAGCCCTGGGGAGTTCATGCTGGTGGTGTGGGCACAGGAAAGCTGGTGGGCTGACCAACTCAGCCACCTCCCAGGCTCAAAGCCAGGGCTTTGAGCTGGCCTATATATCCCATCTATGTATGTATGATCTGCTAGAGTGTATAAAAGGGCCAGTCCTTCAGATCCAAAGCTGCAAGATTACCATAACACTGGGCAATAACAGGATACCCAAAAGGAGTGAAGACTCAGTAAGGGTCCATTGAGGATCCAGTGAGGATCCAGTATTGATAGTGTAGCAGAAGCCAGAGGCCTCAAACCAGACCAATGTCTCATTGCAATGACATTTGCAAGCAAAGGTGTGTGAACAAAAGGGTATACTGTGGGACACACTGTGACACACTAGAGCTTCCACCACAAGATGGTTTTTGTTTTTGTTTTTCAATTCTATTTTATTTTATTTGGTGGGGGGAGGCTGCAAGGGCAGAAGACAGATACAAAGATAAACGGAAAGGAGTGGCATAAGGGTGCACAATATGAAATTCACAAATCAGTAAAAACTGTTTAAAGTATTTTATATACTTCATTCCTTTAAAAAAAACTTTTTCCTAGTGTGTACATTATATAATTAATAACTAGAAAGGCAAAGCCAATATTCATACTTGAGTGGAGATATTTGTAATATCAGAAAATTCTGTGAGGCTCTCATAAGCTTATCCTTCCCAGAATTCCATTGTCCTGAATTATCACTTTATTGCTAATGTTTATACTTGTAAATAGTGTAAGTCAGTTTTATGTAAGTATTGAAATCTGTGTCCTTGTGTTTAAAATCCAAAAGCTACAGAAAAGTAATCAGGTGATATAATGAATTTTTCTATGATCTTTAGCTAGATTCTCAATTTTAGTGTTTTAGTATGTTTTGTGTTTTAATCTTCACATATGTATTTATATAAAACATGTATGTACATATGTGTGTATATATTTGCTGAACCATTGAAATAAATGTGAAACCTTTGTTTTGAGAGGGGAAAGAACTGTGGTCTCTTCGAAGCTCTTCTGACCTGGGCTGGGTGGCACCTTCAGCCTGAGAAGTCCCCTCAGGAATAGTCTTGGCTCCAGGGGCAGGAATTTTCAAGGCCAAAACAAAACAAAGACTAGGCTGGGGACCTCAGAATTGTAGAGAATTTATTGTTTTCTTATTTGTTTTGTGTTCACACCAGGGTGAAGAAGAAGAATCCCAAACCAGCCTCTTCTAGCATCCATCCTGGGAAAATGCCCTGGACCTAGGCTGAGCTTAGGTAATGTACCAAACTACCTATCACTGTCACACCACAGGAAATGGTGGGGCAAAAGCTGATGGTGACCTGTCATCAGTAAAGAGATGAATTTACCTTGCAGAAATACATCTTTGCTAAGATCATTCTGACATGGGAGAGAGGGCCCCACCCTGATAGTAGGAATTGCAGGTTGAGCACAGGCAGTGCTAGTAAGGGCCCTGGTTTCCAGTGCTTTCTGCCTTTGCCAGTTCTATTCATTTGGGATGTTTTCCAGGAGAAAAGGCCTCTGTTCACTGTGAGAAAGTGCACACACATTCCTGAGATATCTGATGGACAAATATTATTTCATGATCCATCCTGCCAGCCACATTGTGTGGATATAGTTTGGTTTCCCCTTTTCTATTAGGAGGACGGCCTAGCTGAGCTGCCATCTGTTCCCTCCTTTGCTTCTCTCTGCTTATCTCCTTTCCACTTCCCTTTTGTACTTCTGTCCTTGGGCTCTGTATCTCTCCCCACTAAAATATTCAGTCTCAAAATGGAACTATTTAAATTGCTTTTCATAGGGTATCAAAGAGAAAGAGATGAGGGCAGGAACAGGGAGAGAAGAACGAGGAAGACAGACAAATTTTTCATTGGAACAAATTCAAACTGACCTTTACCAAAAAGGGTTTTACCCGATTTTAAGGTAGTGACTGGGTTTGTCCCAACAGGAGGATGGGGGTATTGGTAATAATGCTCTTGGTGGGATTCACTAGCCCACAGGAACATTCTCATACTTCCTACAATTCTCAGTCTTGGAGATTACAGCCTGTGCCTCAAGCTAGGTTTAGTCACCCATTTCAATACACCATTTAAAAGAACCAAATTAATAGTGGACAGCAGAAAAGGGAGATTTATTCAATGTGATCACATGGGGAAAGGAACAAAGAGATCCAACACATCCTCCAAGTCTGTCTTTGGTGTCCTAAATTTTAAATGCAGGATCAAGGATATGTACATCTAAACACAGCTAAGCAGTCCTAGTTAAGAAATAGTCCCCAACCACCGTTGGCTCATCATCCTCTGGGCTTCAGTATCTTCCTGTAAAGTAGTCTAACAAGTTGTTAGGACTGTGTGGAATCACTTTTGGGAAACAGATTCTCTGTGGTGAGAATTCTGGTTTCTTAAAAAACCCATTTATGTTATGTGGGTATGTTTTTGTTTTAATGCCAGGTGTGGGATATGGGGATGTTCCAGATTGTCCACAACTGCTAACTATGGTTTGTCTCATGCTCTAGGAGGGGTATGATTTTTGCCAGCTGCAGATCATTTGGGTTTGGAATTCTGAGAGTCTTGAAAAGGTATAAATGTGAAAGCCCCAAGAGGACCTGTGGTGGCTGCTTGTCCCCTGCTGCTGGTCCCTGCTGCTGCTTTTACTGTTGTTGGATTGCTAAATTGATGTTTTCTGGGTTTCTGGTTGCTAGTTGGTGATCCTGATCATCATCCTGACGATGTAGATTGGACTTGCCTCAAGGAACTTGATACCCCTAATCAGCAGGAAGTACTCTAAAGAAAGCTATGCCCCTTTTTCTTAAAACCTTCTTCCGGCCTACTTAGTGCTGTGGGGTTGGAAGGGATTGAGGTGGAGAAATGTGGTAGGTTAAAAAATAAAGTAGCCAAAAAGTGTAGCTATGGTTCTCCCTCTTGCTGGGGTCTTTTTCCTCTTCCAGCAGGAGATTTCTAGGAAAATTCCAAATTTTTTTTGGGGGGGGGCACATTGTTTCAACATTCTGGTAGAGTGAGAGACACAAGCTCCTCTTTAGAATATATTTATTTCTGCCAGGCCGGATGCACTGCCTTCTGGCAGTACTTCTTATTCCTCACTCCTAGCAGACCTGTGTCTTCAGAAGCCACCCAAATACATCATGTGTCCAGCATGAGTGTGAACACTGTCCATGGTAATATCCAACTGGTCACAAGCCATCTCCAGCCCAGGAAAGGCCATGCTAAAACAGAAACCAAGGGATGGGAGAGTGTCTCTGGATGGGTTACCCAGTGACTGTTCAACTCAAGATGGTGACAAGAAGGTTCCTCCAAGAACCTCTTGTGGGTAATGAATAAAAATACAAAACCCAAAGAAAGTATCTCACCACTCATAAATGACAACCAGAGGCTTTGGCCAAGTCTGGTCCATGGGGCTTCATGCCTAGGATGAGCGATGGGCTTGGAAAGATAATCCAGGAAAATCTGACATCCAGGAGACATGCTTATTTACTGAGGACAAGACGTCTGCTTTAATACATCTCAGAACAATATCTGTACTTTGCAAATGAACTTAATTTTGCATCTTCAGCAATGTGGAAAGTTTCCCACATAACCTAAGGGTGCCAGACAATGGGACTTGAGTCAGCATATATTCTGATTTGGCTCTGTTCTATCTCTATTTTATGTATGGAATGTTGCACAAATGAGAGCCAACACTCACTCGGAAACTCTTAGGCCCAACATGGGCCAGGCAAGCTCTGTTGTGAATGCTGTAGATGGAGACACGGAGAATACAGACAGAGCTCTGTGCACATGGGCTTTATATTCCAGTGGGGGTGGTTCAGATAACCATGAACAAACACTGCACAAGGAAAGGGTTCTTCCCTCAAGCCAGTATTAAATGGTGTTCTGTGCACAGAGTGTCTTCTCAGACAGGGTGTTCAGAGGCAGGGTGTCCACTGAGCTGGGACCCGATGTTGACGGTGAGGCTAACTGCAAAGATCCTGAGCAAGGCCTATGCCTGGGGAGGTCAGGGAATTCAAAGACCCCAGAGTCTAAAGGGCTGATATGGCAAAGAACAAAAAAGAAGTTGGTGTGTAAGGGCAGAGCCAGACCAGGGTCCACTGTGAGAGATAGAGATGCCTGCCCAGCAGGAGGCAGAGTTCAGCATTCTTCTTAAGGCTCGTGATGAACTGGAGGGATGACAGTCTATGCCTGCGCCAGCAACTGAGTATTGTTAATCCTGTTGTGGAAAGCTACATAACTCTATGGGGACGGATATGCTACCAACTCTATGGGGATGGATCATAATAAAAGAAACGCCCAACCTTATGCTTAGCCTATGTTTGAAAGCAAAATGTTATTGAATGTCATCCCTGTTTGGTGATCAATAAAGATCTTTGAAGAATGGTGTTCAAGAATGCAAACTGATGTAGCCACTGTAGAAACCAACACAGAAGTTCCTCAAATAATTAAATGTACGACTTTCACGGGATCCAGCTAGTACTATATGACTCCAAGTCACCACACCTCAAAGATAGCTGCCTACCCATGTTTGCTGAGACACTTGTCACAATAGCCAAGCTATCAAACCAGCCTATGCATTAACTAAGAGAACAAGAAGCACACTTAAAAATGTGGTATACTCATTACAGAAGCTTCTTTTTACAGTAGATGGCAATTGTTTTAGGATTTCATTTGCTGTGAAGTGACACCCTGTCCACAACAACTCTTATAAAGGAAAACATTTAGTTTGGGGTGGCTTAGAGTTCGGAGATTTAGTCCATTATCTTCATGGTGGGAAGCATGGTGGCATGCAGGCAGACATGGTGCTGGAGAGGTAGCTGAGAGTTCTACATCTGGATTGGCAGGCAGTAAGAAGTGAAGACAGTAAGTCTCTAAGCCTGGCTTGAGCTTCTGAGACCTTCAAACCCATCCCCCCTAGTAGCAAACCTTCTCCAACAAAGCCACACCTACTCCAACAAGGCCACACCTCCTAATAGTGCCACTCCCTATGGACATTTGGGGGTCACCACAACAATTAACATAGGGGAGCTCAACTGGTCATGGTACATGGAATAGGAGACTATAAAATGTTCATTCCCATATGAAACATCTGTGGATTGTTGTGGAAGATGAGTGGAAAAGCTGGAAGACCCAGAAGTGGTGGATGCCTACTAAAGAACAGTGTTTTCTAAACACATCAGAGCAATTGCACATATGAATTTGCAACAACTGAAACAACATGTACAAACTCAAGCCAGAAAAAGTTTCAGAATGAACCACTGGGGACCAAGTGTTCAAACCACGAGCCTACAGGGTAATAATTTCTCACTCAAGCCACATCTGGGTTCTCCCTAAGTCAACAGAAAAAGGATACCTTTGCCTTAAAGAAAATAAGCTACATTAAGGCTGGAGAAATGGCTCAGTACACTTGTACAACCATGAGGCGCTGAGTTTAGATCCCAGCATTATATAAAAATCTGCCAATGGTCTGAGGCATTGCTATAACCACAGCACTGTGGGAGGTAGAGACAGGAAGATCACTCAAGCTGAAAAATATTAGCTCCAAGTTCAGGGAAAGACCTTGCCTCAAAGGAATAAAGTGGGAAAAGACTAGAAGAGGGTGCCTGTTGCACACATCCGCACATACCACAGTCACTCACACATAAATCCCTATTTTTAAAGTAGAATTACAGCTCACGGCCATAGAAACATTAGGTCAGATACAGGGGTTGAGAGTAAATGGGTATTAAAGGCACTAAGGTGGCCCAAGATAACTTTGGCTCGAGACCTGCAATGTTCCATCATGAAATCACTACTTTCTAGTCATCCGAGGTCAACAGTCTTCAGATGCCTAATAGAGATGTAGCTTCAAAGAGCTTCAGTTCACAAAGCTAATATTATCAGGGGAGTGGCTGAGATTAATCCCACTCAAGGAACTCCAAGAAAATGCAAGCCCCAGAGCCATTCTGACAGGGTCAAAATACAGTGCCCTGGCCTCCACAGCTCTGGCAAGCCTGTTTGAAATCAAGAGCATCTCCACTGAAAGTCAAGCAGGATTCATATACACAGCAGAGGGAAGGGCCAGGGAAGGCAGGTGGCAGGGCATGGTAGACAAAGTTTAAATCTCCCAGGAAAGATCATTAGTGCACAAATTCTACTACATTCCAGTTGGCCTGATTCTCTTCCTAAAATATTCTTATTTTATAAACCCCAATTAAGGCACAAAGCAAGCAAGCATCAAACATCTGGCATGTTGAGATAGCATGAACTCTCTCCTATCAGAGACAAAAGCAAATCACAACAGGAGATAGTTCAACCTGGTTTGGTTTTGGTTCAACCTCTGCTTTGTTTTTGTTTCTCTACTCAAAGTGAGGTGGAAATTGTTAAGTTTCTGTGTCTTTTTCTTTCTTTCTTTTTGTCCTTGTTAGTCAAGTAAAAAGCATATTTATAAAGTACACAAATTAACAAAAGTGTAGATTTTTGTTAGGTAGGATGGCCATTACAACTATGAGTTCTCTAATCCATGAACATGATCAAGTCTTCTGTCATTTGTTTCAGCAAGATTTTTATATATTTTAGCTGATTACTACCCTAGTTAGATCTTTTACTAAGTATCCTATTTTTTGGTACTATGACAAATATAATTAATTTTTAATTTTCATTTTTAGGTTACTTATTACAATGTAAAGAAATATTTTTAATGTATGTACTGACCCCTTATTTTACAACTTTCAGAGGTTTTGTTGTCTACCCTCTATTCTTGTCTTGTTCTAGTGGTAGTTTTCATCATCAGGGGTGACCCCACCCTTCTGTGGCTCTCAGATTGCCAGAATTCCTGCCTGGCTTTCTCCCATGATGGGCATGCTAGTCTGCTCCAGCCTCCTGAACCATCTCAAATGATGTTGAATATTGTGTCAGGGACTCCATCTTAGCCTAGCCACATTGGCCAGACAAAATATGGAAGGCTAAACAGGATACAGTGGGACAGATTCCTTGTTTTAAGAATATAATCAAAGTCCAGGGATGTAGAAGGTGGTAAGCATGGATACCTAGGCATGTGAGAATCCAAGGAGAGAAGCCGTAAGTCAACAAGACATAAGAATAGGAGCATGTGGAGAGCAAAGGCCCTGTAACCCCAGGGAGACCAGAAAGAGGAAGGAGAGAGAATAAAGGCGCCCCTCTGAGATGCACCATCACCCCAGAGTTTAGCAGAGCCTCTTACCTCTTATTACAAACAAGAGCCTGTGGCCCTCTGTGGAAATAAATCCCTCTCATGTCACCTACGACTGGTCTGTTCATTTTGATCAAAAACCACTAACAAGATAAGGTTCTATGAGTGCACAGGGTTAAAAATTATTGTTTCTGGGTAGAGATGTTTAAGACAATTAATTCTTCTAAACTTGATGTTTTTCCTTCCCAACAAGTTATTTGTAAAAATGAAGTCTAACCACTTTGAATATAGATTATTAAAAATCAGTTTTTTGTTGTTTATTTATTTATTTATTTTACAGTACTTGGGATTGTACTCATAGTCTCATGCATGCTAAGCATACCTTTTTATCTCTGAACTGAGTTTATTTAGTCATTTATCATTTACTTTCTTTTCTTTCTTTCTTTCTTTCTTTTTTCTTTTGGAGGCAGGGTTTCTCTGTGGAGCCCTGGCTGCCCTGGAACTTGCTCTGTAGACCAGTTGACTTCCAACTCACAGAGACCTGCCTGCCTCTGCCTCCTGAGTCCTGGGATTAGAGGTGTGTGCCACCACCACCAAGCTGTCATTTTACTTTTTAAGCGAAGTTTGACTGAGGAATCTCATCTTGGGTCAGCTTCTAACCTAAACTGGAACATATCAACCCATTATCTCCTTCTGCCCTTTCTAGAGTTTCTGACACATGATCCTGAGCTTCTTACAGGATTGGTTGATTCACTCCTTCAGTGGGGGGGTGTTTCTGAGACTGTCTGTGTCCTTTGTCTGACACATGCTTCCAGGTGGCTCTTGAGAGGTATTCAGAACCTTAGGTTCTCTGGAAGTGGCAGAGCTTCTCGGCCCCATTAAGTATACACTCATGGCCGAGTATCTACAACACACACTAAAACATTTGAGGTCTAGCAGGAGTGCCTCTTTTAGGTGAGAGCCTACTTAGAATTCTATGTTAGGGCAAAGCTGATTGATCACTTGCTGCTGTTGAGCTATCATGGTGAGGCAAAGGGCTTAAATGTGCTAGCAAGTTCCTTTAGAGCATCAAGTCTGCTGAGGAATTGCTGACTTACTTAGAAATATTGAAGAAGCAGGAAAATGCAGGGATATTTTTGTAAGAGATCCTTACCTTGATCTACAGGATGGCACATGGACCCCTTATAATCTGTTCCAGGCTTATCTCCCATCTCCTTTTAAATATTACCCTTCCAGATAAGGACTTTAATAGCAGAACAAAATGGAATCAGGTATTTATGTAAGTGAAGACTATTATGCAAAAAGAGGATGGGAGATCAGACTTCCTTTTGTCCCTAAAGGAAAGGCATGTGCTTGACAAGCTTCAGTTCAGAATAACCAGCTCTTACACTTGAGACCTGCCTGTCATGTAATACACAATACTTTCTTCACTACAAAGTCCAGCATAGACTATTGGGACTCCTTCTGGAAATGTCAGAGGGACCCATTCTGTTGATTACACAAATAGTGTCTCCTTCGTTTTATAGTAGCTTGATGTCATATCCTCCTACCTCGGTACCCTAAATAGAATCAGGCATACAGATTCCAGCCTCTGGAGTTTCTGTACATATTCCTGTGACTCTGGAGGGACAAACTTAGGGATACAAATAAGGAATGACAGCGTGGAGGTTGTCATGGACTCTGCAAAGAGACAGGCAGCTCTAAATTGCCTCTAGGCATCCTTCAAATCTGGTGAGACGCTGATGCCTCAGGGGAGGTGCACAAAGGATGTAGTCCTGCAACTCTCTGTACTCATGTAGGAGTAAGACAAAGGTCCTTTGTCTTAGCTCCATGGCCAGCCCCTTGGATATTGCCTGGGCCTCCTTCTAGGAGATGCACTAAACAAAACTTAATATCAAGGCAGGATAATTTGTGTCTCTTGCCCCTCTAAAACAACTCGGAAGAGTCATCTAAACATCAGAATTCCATAGTGCGATGTGCTCTCCCCATCACAGCTCAGAGGTTATCCCAGGAGCACACTTCCTATGGGGTTTTACCCTCTTTTCCCATCTCAAGACCTTGCTGAAACCCCAACCAGCATGTCTTCTTTTGCCAAGTATGAAACACTACTTCCTGCTGCCTAAAGAGCTTAGTATGATCCCATGGCTGCCACACTATAGCCATGTTAGCAGGGGCTCAGCAACGTTTGTTACACCCATGACCTTTACACAGGCAGGCTCACTGGCTACAGTGAGACAAGGTGAATAACAAGACATCCATCTAAGAACAATGAGCCATCACCTTGAACAAAAAGCACAGCTCCTTTAGTCCTCTATTATCTCCACTATGAGAATGAGGAGATCGACCAATTGCATCAATTTTTGCTACACTTAAAGTAATGTCAAGTACCAACTAGCTTCACTGTTGTCCGATTGATGCAGCAAGTCCTCCTAACTGAATCTGTCCACCCCATTTGGTCATTGTACCTGAAATGTCCAATAGTTGGGACACTTTCAGAGCCAATGAAACTTCTGTGAGACTTGAGAGAGGACAGGGAAGACTAATATGTGAGCTCACATACCTTCCTAGCCTTCGCTGAAGAGGAAAGGGTTAAGGATGGAAGAATATGCTTCCTTTTAGCAGCCCCAGCTCTAAGCAGCTCTTTCCTTAGTAACAAAAAGCTGGGTTCCTGCTTTTATTTTTCACCCAACTAGAGCCAATCTAGTGGCTTGTTGGGGCTAAATGCCAATTTCTATGGAGGCAGTTCTCCAGAGTAGGCAGACCCAGGAGCTGAGGACTGTTGATCTTCCTCTTCCTCCACCTCTCAGGAAGACAATGGCAGGATCTAGTTGCTTATCTGCTTGCTTATCCCACTGGCTGCTGGCTGCTCTGGTTGCTGTTGGGCCACAAGGTCCTCAGCACTGTCTTTCTGTTTTGTTGGGCTGACAGATGGAGGTTCATTGAGACCTGAACAAATGCCACAAGCTGTCAACCCTCAGTGCTCTCCCCTGAAGAATTAGGAAAGTCCAATCTCCTCACACTAAAGACTTGGGAGGAGTAAGTCTTTACTTACTTACAGAAGGCCAGAAGGATACAGGATGGCCTTCAAAGACCAGCCACAAGAGTCATCGTCTTCATGCTCCAAACTTGGACTCACAGGTCTGGGATCGTTTACAGGGACTCTGGTGACTTCCTTCCCCTACAATCATCTTCTGTTGACACCACAGTCGTTGTGGGTGTTTATAATGGAGAGACATGCTTTTTCCAAAAACCAGATTGCAAGACCCACTTCTCTAATTCCTGGATGTTGGCTTTAAACACATTATTGTTATTGAGTCTCTTGTTTTCTCAATTGGCAGTGGGTCTGAGCAACCCCTTCTCTCTGGGATAAGTGTTAGCATCAGAATTACTAGCACATAAGAAGAGTGGTCTTGGCCTCCAACAAAGGTTCTCTGCTTGAGAAGCCACAGCTTGGAATACAGGTGTGATTTAATGCTGCTAATGAGTAAGTTGACATGAACAGGAGAGGCGGGCTTGCCTAAAGCAACTCAGAACGTTGTGGGCTAGCAGTGGCTGGCCAGAGAAGACTCCAGGTGACTAGAGAGAGGGGGTTACATGATGGTTGACTGGGAGGATGTGCTTGGAAATGCTGAGCAGCATTCCTGAGTGTTCCCTCAGACCCATCTGTACTTCCTGCAGGCTGATATCATCTTCCCTAAATACACTAGCTTGACCCAAGCCATTGAACAAGCTTGTATGTTCTCCCCTCCCATGATGTCCCCAACCAGGAGACTGCTCTTCACCTCTCAAAACCCACCTCCACTGCCAAATCTTCCTGGAGGGCTATGAGGACAAGTAATAATGAGGGTAGCACTCCCTACCCCTGAAGGAAGTAGAATTGTATGTGGGCCACACCATATGTCACAGACAAAAACTGTAGAGTTGTTATTAGGGACAGACTACTTACCATCACAAGACCAAAGATCTTTCTTGGGTCATCTCTCCCCAGCAGGAAGAGCAGAACAAGTGGGCAGAGAGTCCCAAGGAGGAATACATTGCACCTGCTGGGGCACGGGAAACTACAAACTCAGAGCCATTGTCACAGGTTACCAGTGCTTAGGCCCATGAAAGTGGGGAAAGAATCTGGAAGAAGCCCACAATAAGGCTGCTTGTTATTCAGCTGCTGCCCTTTTCTTTCTAGTTAGAGCTGCATGTGGGTGTCCCTAGAGATGGGTCCCCTGAGTCTCATCATGCTCACTGGCAGCTGTCTGGACAAGCCCTTCCAAGGGATCAGTGGACCACAGTAAGGGTCAAGGAAAGTATCAGGACATCTGCTTGGTGGACTGCACATGAGCGTCAGGAGTGACCTGGAGTGACCTTTTGCAGTCCAGTCCCCCTCCCTCAGTCTCTTTCCAGATCCCAGACCACACACTGAGCACACTGTAGCTCCATTGCTGCAGTGGGTGGAGGGTGGAGGGACTAAGGAGCAGAGAGCCATCCAGGAGGCCTCAGAGAGCCCAGAACAGACCCTTCCTGAAGCACTGGTGCTGATCCTTAGAGCAGGCTTCTCCTTCCTAAGGTAAGGGTATTAGAGCAATGTGCCCTCCTCAGTTCAAAGAACAATGCAGTGGCAACTGCACCCTTCCTAACACCCAGGGCTAGATGAGTAACACCTATATATCTATTCAAAGGAAAAATAGAACCTAGGATTCTACCTGGGGTCGAGCACAGGGCCGGCAGGATCCAACCCAGCCCCAGCAGGATAGTTACCAACCTCTGACATCTCCAAAGCCAAGCACCACATACTATCTCTCTCCATGATACAGTCTCCTCATCCCTCAGCCCTTAGTGATCCTGGCAGCATCAGGGGCCAATATGTAGCTAAGATCTGCTGGCCACGAGCCTCCCTGTGCTCTGTGCTAAGTGGCTGAAGATGTGTTGCTTGAGGGTCCAGTGTCTTTCTGGAAGACTCCCTTTGGATAACTGACACTTTTCTGAAGCCCGAAACTAAGAACCTCTATCTCTTACTGTGGCCCTGTAAGTTTTTCTTGTCTGTCTTCTGCAGCCCCATCCTTTGTCTACTCATCTTCAATAGCCCCTGTGCCTCTTAGAATGTTGGTAACCACATTTATCAAGTACCCATTGTGTGCCCTAATCCTCTGGAAGTGGAGTTAGTTACAGGTTGGTTTGTTTTTGAGCTGTCCAATGTCAAAAAAAATTATTTATATATATATATATATATATATATATATATAATCTTGCTGTAGATTAGAAGAAGTCTGTGGTAAAGAGGGCCTATCCCATTATTCATATGCAATGCAAATAGGAAGATGGAGTTGAGGTCTCAGGTACTTGCTGAGGCTCTATAAGATGCAATGGGGTCATAACACCAGAGGTGGGCGAGCACATCCCTTCCAAGCCTGAGCCTGACATAATGGTAGGGCCTGAGGCAAGTAACCCCTTCTGTCCTTTAGTTTTCTCACCTGTGAAATAGTTACTGCTTTCCTCATCACCCAGGGTGGCCCCAGGAACCCCTCTGAGGAGGACATCAACAGCAAGGAAGTAGAGCTGAAATATCTCAGCTTCCTTGGTGGTCCAAAAGCCCAACATGTTTTAAAATGCCAGAAGCCCTTGACCCTTCCCACAGGCCACCTGCTGTGGTGAAAATAAGCAAACAAACAAATAAAGCACACTATACGTCCAAATACTGAAAGTTTAAATTCCCTCTCCAGATGGGGTGCTGGTCATTCCCGACTTGCCGTGTAGTATTTTAACTTCACTGTGGTACAATAGCAGCCCCACACGATCATTATGATTTTTGCTGTCAGCATAGTACAAAGTGAGTTATGTCAGACACTCAACAACTTACCATAAGATCAGGTTCACATGGCATTGCCCAACTCTAGACTAGGTCATCTCCTGAGCCCTTTTAAAGTGGCAAGGGTTAAACTATCATGAAAGTAGACTACACAAGGAAAAGGCACTTTTTACAAAAATAATTTTCCTCTTCATTTTCTTCTTTTCTTTATGGACATGGGTGTTTGTGTGAATGCACATATGTGCTCCACATACATGCCTGGTGCCTGTGAAGCCCAGAGGAGGCCATTGGATCCTCTGGAAGTGGAGTTACAGGTTGGTTTGTTTTTTGAGCTGTCCGATGCCCAAAAAAAAAAAAAAATGAATAAGGAAGTGATTGAAAGACAGATGGATATGAGAGAATGGAGGATGGGTGAGAGATGCTGGAAGATGTGAGTCTTTGCCTATATGTCTCAATCACAAAGGGTTGGGGTTTTTGTTTTGTCTTGTTTTGCTTTGTTTTTTGATTGGGGGGGGTTGTTTTGTCCTACAGGGGAAGGACTTTTGTTTTTTTAATGAAGGCTCAGTTATGAGCCAAGGGAACAGAGTGACTTTATCGATGGCTTAAAGATATTAAATGACCCTCTCTGCCCTGGGATAGGAAGTCCTTTACCCTGGGGTGAGTTCTTGCAGGGGAAGAACTTGAGTTACGCAAATCCCAGCCACATGTGATCAGTAGCTCTTGCAACTTCTACAATCCCAGAAAACACCCTAAGTAAGCAAGTCCTAGGCTTTGAAAAGAGGAATGCATGACATGAAAGAATGCTGGGATAGGGATAGGGGGAAAGGCAGACAATTCCCATCTTCTTTTGAATCTGGCATAGGATCTTGGGCAAAAGACAAAACTTCTCTATGCATTTTCCCCTTAACTCTGAGTTAGAACTGTCACTGGTCCTGCCTACCATTTTTTTTTCACATTTTTAAAATTTATTTTTTATTTCTTCAAGTTACATCTCAATCACAATCCCCTCCCTACTCCCCCCTCCAGTCCCACCCTCCACCCTCTTCCCCCTCAATTTCCCATCCTCTACTCCCCCCCCTTTTTTTTAAGTTGCCTACCATTTTTATAAGTGCATGTGAGTTTCAGGTTGTTTGACATAACTTGAAATGACCCTTACCGATCCTTCAATGTTCAAAGAAGACTGTCAGTCATTTTTAGTACCAAACATAGTTAACAGCTCTAGTCTTTGTTGTTGTTACTATTATTATGGTTCCTATTATTGGAGTCTGTGTACCCTCCCCTGTACTAAGCTAGCTCACACATAGACTCTTCGTGCTGTGATGTTTGATACCACAAGCCTGCCTCCATCCTGAAGCAAGAAGAACATTGAAAGAGTCTGATATCTCTGACAGAGGTCCCCTAAGATGTCCTGATTGATATTGTCCCTCCTGTCCATGCCCCACTACTAAGTAAGTCCTGTGACACCAGGGAGTGTTGTCTAAACTGTTAGCCTTGTGGAAAGAGCTGTTGAAATGACAGTCTGGGCAAAGAAGTTTCTCAGTGACTGCTTCTGACACAGCAGCCAGTGCTGCACCCTCCTCCTCCAGTTTTGCTTCTCAAAGACCCGAGGCGAGCGAATACAGCACCTCTGACCAGCAGGAGACTGCAGTAGCAGATCTGGAGCTAGGGTGAGCCTGGAGGAGGAAGGCTTTCCTCTTAACTACTCCAGAGACCTTGATGACAGCTCAAATGCTACAAACACCAAGGCCATCATCTATGGAAGGAGTAGCCAAGATGGAGCTTTGTCTCCCCTCTGAGGGGCAGGGCAGGCGGCTCTTCAATTTTCAGTTCATTGTACAGGATTGATTTAGCTATTCTGGGCTTTTTGTTGTTCCATATGAAATTGAGGCTAGCTCTTTCCAAGTCTATAAAAAATTGTGTTGGTATTTTGATAGGAATTGCATTGAATCTATCTATATATTGCTTTTGGTAGGATGGCCATTTTTATTATGTTGATCCTACCTATCCATGAGCATGGGAGATCTTTCCATCTTCTAAAGGCCTCTTCCATTTCTTTCTTCAAGGGCTTGAAGTTCTTGTTGTACAGGTCCTTTACTTGCTTGGTTAGAGTTACCCCCAGGTATTTTAGGTTGTTTGCGGCTATTGTGAAGGGGGTTGTTTCCCTTATTTCTTCCTCAGCCCATTTGTTTGTTGTATAAAGAAGGGCTTCTGATTTTTTTGAATTAATTTTGTATCCAGCCACTTTGCTGAAGGTGTTAATCAGCTATAAGAGTTCTCTGGTGGAATTTTGGGGGTCGCTTATGTATACTATCATATCATCTGCAAATAGGGATAATTTGACTTCTTCATTTCTGATGTTTATCCCCTTGATCTCCTTTAGTTGTCTTATTGCTCTAGCAAGAACTTCAAGTACTATATTGAAGAGATATGGTGAAAGTGGACATCCTTGTCTTGTCCCTGAGTTTAGAGGAAATGCTTCAAGTTTCTCTCCATTTAATTTGATGTTGGCCACTGGCCTGCTGTATATAGCCTTTATTATTTCTAGGTACGGCCCTTGTATGCCCGTTCTCTCCAGAACTTCTAGCATGAAGGGGTGTTGGATTTTGTCAAATGCTTTTTCTGCATCTAGTGAGATTATCATGTGGTTTTTTTCTTTCATCTTGTTTATATGGTGAATGACGTTGATAGACTTTCGTATGTTGAACCATCCCTGCATCCCTGGGATGAAGCCTACTTGATCATGGTGTATGATACTTTAACAAATGTTGTGTTCCTGAACAGAACACAAACAGCTCAGGACTTGAGATCAACAATCAATGCTGCCGACCACCGTGGGCGGGGGTCGTAGCTTTCCGATCCAAGGCTCGAGAAGATTTCCAGGTAGGGGCGGATTTGGCGTGACAGACAACACGACACACAAGAGGTTCTGTGTTGTTGCAAAGTTTTACTTTTTTAAAGCAGAATTTATACAGTAAAACCAGG
>CAJQZJ010032307.1:3515645-3552280 GCA_907164525.1 Lophiomys imhausi
ATCCCTCAAGGCTTGCATAAGCCCCGAGGCACTACCCAGCCGTACAACACGCGTGCTTGTCACACAGCGGTCGTAGCCTGCACTGCTGGCGAGGCGGGTGTGGCAAATCAATAAGTGGGACCTCATGAAACTGAAAAGCTTCTGTAAGGCAAAGGACACTGTCATTCGAACAAAACGGCAGCCTACAGACTGGGAGAAAATCTTCACCAACCCCACATCTGACAGAGGGCTAATATCCAAAATCTACAAAGAACTCAAGAAATTAAATGTCAAAAAACCAAATAATCCAATCAAAAAATGGGGGACAGAGCTAAATAGAGAATTCACAAAGGAGGAATCCCTAAGGGCTGAGAGACACTTGAAGAAATGCTCAACATCCTTAATCATCAGAGAAATGCAACTCAAGACGACTCTGAGATTCCATCTCACACCTGTCAGAATGGCTAAGATCAAAAGCTCAAATGACAGCACATGCTGGCGAGGGTGTGGAGAAAGGGGTACCCTACTCCACTGCTGGTGGGAATGCAGGCTTGTGCAATCACTATGGAGGTCAGTCTGGCGATATCTTAAAAAACTTGGTATAGCTCTGCCTCAGGACCCAGCCATACCACTTCTGGGTATACACCCAAATGCCTCTTCACGGAATCATAAGGAAGTTTCCTCATCTATGTTTATAGCAGCCTTATTTGTAATAGCTAAAAACTGGAAACAACTCAGATGTCCCTCAACCGAAGAATGGGTCAAAAAACTGTGGTACATATATACAGTGGAATATTATTCAGCTATCAGGAACAATGAAATTATGCAATTTGCAGCCAAATGGATGGAACTAGAAAAGCTCATCCTGAGTGAACTAACCCAGACTCAGAAGGACACATATGGCATCTATTCACTTATAGTAGGATTTTAGCTATATAGTATAAGGTATCGATACTACAACTAACACACCAAAGAGAACTTGGACATAGACTTCTTATTTTTAATTTTTATTCTTTATTTATTTTTCATATATGAGTTATATTTTTTCTATTTTTTGGTCTTTTTTATCTATTGTATGCTTATTGGTTTGTTTGTTTAGTAGTTCTCTCTCCCGGGCAATGAGACACTTTTCACTGATGGTACTGCTTCGTAGATCCCCAATGAATGAAGAGGCTCTTGGCCCTCATATGACCTCTCAAATGAGATGAGGGACTGTTATATAAGGACACCCCACCCCAGAGAAATGGGATGGAAGTGTTAGGAGGTAAAGAAAAAAAAATAAAATGTGATGTTTCGGCCTTTTACTACTAATTGTCCTAAACTGTTTAGGGTAATTAAGAAATGCAAACTAATGGTTTTGCAAGCTGGTCATTCAGTTAGGTACTATGACAGCCTATTATAGTTACTTTCTAAGCTAATCAGAAATAAACCGGCAAGAGACAAGCAATATCTGCTTACCCTAATATAAGAGATAGATAGGGCCTCTTCAAAAACCTCAAGAGATCTGCAGAATATGGCATTCAAAGATGTTTTTGTAACTTTAGATTTTTTTATATCAAGACATATCAACTCCTGACAGCACCCCCTATTCTACTCCAAGTTGAAGATGAGCATCGAAGAATCTCCAGTGGGAGATGACTGAATTAGTCGCAAGCCTATCTCTTGGTAGGAAAAGCCCCTTGCCCCAACTGTAGACAGAATGCTGTCCAAAAAAGGACAAAACCTGGAAGCAGGTAAGTCGACAGCCTAGCTCTGCCAAGACAGGGTAGGTAAGTCCTTCATAACCCCTGCTCTACAATCAATGTCTGTCAGAGAAATGGGGCCAAATGACTGAAGATCGATGCTGTAATGTATGGAGAGAAAATGGGAACTGTCTAGGCAGCCACTGGTATGTCATTTCTTAGTTTGGGAAGCTGCAGGCCCTGTACTTCCTATAAAATCAGATATATTTATCCCTCTCAGGTCTCTGAGGTGGTTGAAGAACAGATAGCTAGAGTCTCATAATTTAATTTTGAGTTGTTTAGGAGTCAACAGAGTGTTATAGATCTAAGAAGATACTTTGAAAATTGTGTTGCAAGTTAGTATGAATGTTGAGTCAGATATAGACCTTTAAACTCATGGAGATGTTTAGATAGTAGAATGTTAAAGTCAGGTACCAAATACATATGGACTGGACATTGGGAATGTACGCTAAGCCATATAACCCTCATAACTGCGGCCTAATTACCTCTTTTGTACTGTATTGTATTTGTTATTATAAGAGAAAGAGCCATTTGTTGGACTGAAAGGGAAACTGTAGGGGGAAATAAGATGTACCTTAAACTTAAAAGAAAAAAAAAAGGGAAGAGGATGGGGGGTTGAGGGTGGGAAGGTGGGACTGGAGGGGGAATAGGGAGGGGACTGCGATTGAGATGTAACTTGAAGAAATAAAAAAATAAAGGAAAAAGAATTTTCAATTCAGCTGTAAGAGCAAGGCTCACTAGTTCACCTAACCTGTTTGTAGCTTTATGTTTGCTTTCTTTGCTTATTTGACAGCTTAAATGAAACAGAAACAACAATAAAAAGCTGAACCAATTCTGTGCTCAACCAATTCATAGTGTGAGTGGAAAAGTATGCCCAAAGCATGTTTTTTACATGCAATCAAGGGCCATCATTTTCTAACTGGCTTGAGCCCACTCTTCCTTCCCTCACACCTGAGAATTCAATTATTTTCTAGTTTAGTTATCCTAGCGTTGATGCTTGGTAGCTCAAGATGACCACGGTGCTCAAACCATAGCCCCCCCCACCCCATAGTATGCAACAGGTCCATCCTAACTGCTGATACTGCCCTGTCTTTCCTTTCCCATGGAAACTAAAGTATAAATCTGTAGACACTCAAGCTCTCTCCTCATTCTCATCTTCAACCATCTGACTAAAACACAGCTAACCCCCCAGTGGTCCTGCACAGAATATGATGGCCTTTTTCCAGGTTTCTGTGTGTCTTGACTGTGTTGTTCTGTTTCTCTTCTATCTCCTCTTGGAGGCATATCTCTCTCATCTTGTGAAGTAGCACAAAGCATTACCTTTGTTGAGCATTGAAATAGTATGGAGGAAGACCCCAGAACTCCTGGGCAGACCAGTTGATGCCCAGTTTCATGTAGAACAATCTTTCCAGAGGGCCAATGGGGAGGAACCTAAACACTGTAGCCCAGCCTGCTAATTCTATGAATTTATTCTAAGAAAGGAAAGAGTTGAACATAAATATGTATGTCCAAGAATGGTATGGCACTGTTTTATTTAAAATTATAAAAGCTTGGAATTTGGTACTACGTCTAATGATAGGGGAAATGAGCTTCATGTCATAAAATACTAAACTAATATTAAAACTATGTTTGAAAGAAAATACTTTGTTTCATGGGAATGTATTTAGTATATGATATCAAGCTATGTCTAAAGGTTAGACAACATTGTATTTTTTTTTTTTTTTGGTTTTTCGAGACAGGGTTTCTCTGTGTATCCTTGGCTGTCTTGGACTCACTTTGTAGAACAGGCTGGCCTCGAACTCGCAAAGGTCCGCCTGCCTCTGCCTCCCAAGTGCTGGGATTAAAGGCGTGCGCCACCACGCCCGGCTCACAACACTGTATTTTAAATAATTCCATTTCTGTTTAGTTGTCTAAGTTTACATGTAGTTCTAAGAAAATGGCCTAGGGGGAAAAATGAACAGAAAAATCAGCTGTACTTCTATTCATTTACAATGAATAATATGAAAAGGAAATTTAGAAAACATTTGTGAGAGTACCAAAAGAATAAAACACTTAGAAATAAACACGACCAAGGAGGAGAAAGGCATATGCATTGAAAACCACCATAAAATATCAATAAAGGATATTTTAAAATAGGGGACTGTGGGGATGTCTTACTGGGTAAAGTGCCATTGCATAACCATGAGAACCTCCAATCTAGGCCTGGCACCCATGTGTAAAAGCCACCTGTGGTGGCAGGTGTTTATAATCCCAGGACTGGAAGGCAACAGACAAGGAAATGCCTAGGACTTATGTTCAGCCAACCTAGTGAACTGGCAAGCACAAACCAATGAGAGACCATGTTTCACAAAGCAAGGTAAATCTGGAGAGATGGATCAGTGGTTACAAGCACTTACTGTTTTTGCAGAGGGCCCAGGGTTGATTCTCAGCACCCACGTCGTTCCAGGGGATCCAATGCCCATTTCTCACTCTCATGGGTATGAGACATACACATGGTTCACATAAATGCAGGGAAAACACTCACATGTAAAACAAAATGAGCAAATCTAATTTTAAAAAATAATTAAAGGTATCCCTCATGTACTCAGATTTGCAAATATTTTCTTCCAATTAGTGGGTTATTTTTCACTCTCTTGATAATGTTTTTGATGCCCAGAAAGTTTTTAATTTGGGTCTAGTTTAGTTTATTCACTTTTAATTTTATTGCTTGTGTTTTTGTTTTTATGTACAATAGATTATAGCCACATTCCATGAGTCTCCTCATACCTTTTCATATTATTGTAGCTCTTACACTTAAGTATCTGATCCATTTTGAATTATCTTTTTATATGATGCCGTGTGAGGGCTGCACTGCATTCCTTTTGCCTTTGGACATATAGGTTTCCAAAAACCATTTTTTTTGTGAAGTATGTCTCTAATCATATCAAATGATCTTGGCACCTTTGTTGAAAATCAGTAGATCATACATGTATACAAGTGAGGGTTTAAGCCTGAAGTCTGAATTCTATTAATCTGTATGCTTGTCTTCACACTATCCTCACACTATTTTTGATGACTATAACTTTATGATAAGTTTTGAAGTAAGAATTTTTTCTGAACTTGTTTCTCTTTCTCCAGATTCTTCTGGCTACTTGGAATCTGTTGATATTAATGTGGAGTTTCTAATGGAATTTTGTAACTTCTACATTACAAATAAAAATGTCACTGGCATACTTTTACACATTGAATTAAATCTACTTACATTGGATGACATTTGATATCTCAATATTAAGACCCATTCACGAATAGCAGGTTTTCTTTTGACTCAATAATGGAGACTTTTACATTATTTGCTCTTAATTTCTTTCTTTTTTTTTTTTAGTTTATGTATGTGTATTCCAGTGTGTTACTGTGTAGAGTAAATACATATACACAGTGTATTTGGAGCCTGAACATGGTATAACTCCAGCTATCCATGTACATGAGATGGGGAGGGGCATGTAAACTACTATAACCAAGCAGCAGAAACAAAGGACATGTTTAAATATTTCCCCAAAGACCTACTAATTCAATAAGGAGTTTCCTATCCTGTAGGTGAGAGTAAGGGTGAGTCCCAGCTCCAGGCAGACCTGTAGCCCTGTTCACCTTTGTTCTTTCAGGGGTTTCTTTCCTCAGTCTTTGCCATTTTTCCTAATGTACAAACTCAGCAGTAACTGGATAGACAATGAGGAGATCCTGTGCGTATCTCTGGTAATGATCTCTCTTTATGTGGGTTTCTTCTCTTGGGGTTCTGGCCTGTGAAATTTTAGCCATTTGGGTTTCCTTAAACTCCCAGTTCAATCTTATTAATTCAGAGACTTAAGGAAGCTCCAGTGGGAGCCCCCACCCCCTTGTTCTGTGACCTGGAAACTCTCAAGGCAGAAGTAGGATGGTCATGGAGCACATCTTTCTTCTTTCCTATCCCATGAGCTTTCTTGTCCTCTTTTGCCTGCTCTACTAAATCTGTATTTTCTCTTTCTCTGTCTCTCCGTCTCTCTGTCTCTCTCTCTCTCTCTCTCTCTCTCTCTCTCTCTCTCACACACACACACACACACACACATTTCTTTTTCTTACTTTCTTAAGATAGAGTCTCATAACCCTGGGTAGCCTGACATTTGGTATGTGGACCAGGCTGACCTCAAATTCCCAAAGATCCACGAACCTAGTACTGAGATGAAAGTCATGCACCACCACTCTCAAATTTATCTACTATGTTGAAAACTATTATTTTATGTTTGCTTCTGTTTGCTCATTTGCTTTGTTGTTGTTTCTTTGGTTGTTTTTTTTTTTTTTGGTTAAAATTGTTTCACTTGCCCAGAATTCTACCCATCAGTCTACATTATGAGTTAAAACAGTCTTTTCTAAGGAAAAGCCATTTTTAAAAGATATGTTATTCCCAAGCTTGTAACTGGATCACCCTATGAGAGGCCTTTATTTAAGCCTTGTACCATTTGTTGCAGCATGAAAACAATACCCCTTAATGTCAGTAGGAGGCAGTCCAATGCTCAGAAACCATGGTGAATGGATCACCTACACCTGGCCTCCCACAGAGGATACTGCACAGCCTGGATGCCTTCTAAAAGGTAGCAGCCATTCAGAGCTATAGCCTGGTGCTGAATGACAGGCATCAGTTAATGTTTGGAGAAAACTGAATGTAGCCCTTTTTGCTTTTACAGAGGAGGAAATAAAATGTCACCAAATGTCAGAATCAACAGAGACTGACATACCAGGAGATGAGACATTTCCATGGAGCCCTAGAGAATGAAAATATGCCTGAACAGATGGTATAGGAGACAGGGAAGTCAGAGAATTAGAAACAGAGAACTCCAGGACATTCTTGGAATGTCCACCCAAACAGTTCATTTCCACACATTGAGAACATTTCATCTGACAACTCGCTGCTTTGACTCAATTTTTAGATGAAGAAGTGAAATCTCCAGAAAGGCTTGACTGAGAGGTTGGACAACAAGTTCAGCACTGGCATGAGATCCCATCCAAGAAAACCTGAGTCTTAGTGAGACACTCTTGCATCTGGGCCTCTGAGGGTGCTGACAAGTGGGACAGTTGCACAGGGATAGGGATTCCTGACTCCTGATTGCCAAGGATATTTGATGTGAGTAGAGACAGACTTTTCAACAATGGTATTAGGAGACCTGCATGTTCAAATGTAAAAGAATCAAGTCCAACCCTTACATGACACAAGATAATTCAAACCACAATTTTGTCATGGTGTTCCAAGGATTAAGTAGATGAGCGATGATTTCTGAGGAGTAAGTCATCCATGGAGACTGTTATTAAAAATGTTATTACTGCTCCCAAGCTTGGCTAGCAATTTTAGGGAGGCTGGTTGTCAGTCTAAAATGACATCTTCACTGTTCCATAATCAGCATTTAAAAAAAAAAAAAACCTCATTCTGGACATTGGCTATTCATAACAGCTTGATCTAGTGAGAGTTCTGTCTGTTGAATAATTTGAAAGATTTTACACACAATTTTTATAGAGACCCTTTCCCTATATGTGGAGTAAACTTACAGCAAGGAAAAATGAGGGGCACTGGGAACACCTATATGACTATTCTGGTAGTAAAAAGAGACACACCCCTCCACTGGTCAGTCAGGCTACTGAACAGTGCATGCCAAATAACTAAAATTTCCCAAGAATCCTATGCTGGGGAAGGGAAGGGCTAAATTCCTGGTGTCCGTCAGAAATGGCATTTGTTGCCCAAGAAGAAATTTTACACAGTTCTGATATCTACCAAGAGCACCTGGGAAAACAGGCCTGCGCTCAAACAAAGATGAACCAACAGTGGTCAGGACTACACCTTCTCCAGGACTGCTTACTTATACATATTTTTTTTTCTGCTCTAAAACAAAACATCATATTAGCACCCCAAGGTCAACTTGGGGAACTAGTGAACCTCTTTATTTGCTCCTCTTCCAAATGTGACCATATTGAGTAACCTCTTTTATCTTCTTCTCACTATTATGTCCTCTTTGATTGTATATTGAGGAAAGGTGGCCAAGCCTAGCTTATCGGGACTGTCAGAGCCCAGGCTTCAACCCTATAACAACTCTGGTAACATCCACAGGTAAGGGAGTAGAAGAGAGATCTTGGGCTCCTCACAAAGCTTCTGGAATATAAGAAGTACATTTTCCATTTCTTCATTTCAGCCAAGAACTTTAATAAAATCTTTGGACACAGCAGAGTCCAAAGTACAGTAGCCATGTGCTTTCAGGTCACTCTGCAATTAAATCAGAAACCCATGGGAACATCTTTGTCCTTGTGAATGTACAATATTTGTGCAGTCCCAGGACTCAGCCCCAAGGTTGAAGTGAGCCTCTGATTGTGTGGTTACTGATGAAGAGATTAATATTTTACTTTGTTTGTATTTGTTGGCAAGGAATGTGCAGTCATGTAATAACCCCCAACTGTACTGCACAGAAAGTCAGCAATGATCTGTCCATTTCTTTTTAATTCATAATACATGTCAAATCTGCTTACTTTGACTTTTATAGACTTGATTTTGCAAAGCAAGTTTAGGTTCATTGCAAAATTGGACAGAATCATTTTTAAAACATAAAATACATTGATATCACTGCCTCAAGACCTGACCCAGTGAAAAATGACCAAACATGAAATTCAGTCATCTTTTTCTTACTCCCTCTGCCACTCAATACACATGTGGTAGCTGGTGACGTACAAGGTACCTGGTTAAGGATGATTGATGCTCAGTCATCCTTGATACAGCAGACCATGCTGCCACTCAAACTGTGGGTGTTCTAAATACCCTCACCACGGGCCTGCTAGAAGTTGGGAGATTAGTATACTGGCACAACCACCTGTGGCATGGAGTAGTAAAACTTACTGTTCAGGGAATGTGAAGGACCTCTGCCTTGCACTGAAGCTGTGTGATTTGTCTGAAGAGTCAGTTGTTGCTGAGGTGCTCTTCCTTTGGGCAGAACATCTAAGTTGTATGAACCCAGTGATCCAAGCCTCTGACACCATATGAGAAAAATGTTCCCCATCCATCAGGATTCTATACTGGTACAGTCTTGGTCCATGCCTCTTCGCTGAGGGACCTGTGTCTGAACCTCACATAGGTCAACAGAGAGGAGATACAGTGGAAAATGCACTGTCTGGGTCTGTTGTTGCTGTAGCAGAACACTTGAGACTGAGTGATTTGTTAAAGAAAGAGGTTTACGTAGTTCATATTCTGTAAGCTGGGATCCTAAGACTTGACAGCTTTATTTAGCAAAGGTCTCACACTGTATCATAGAATAGCAGAAGAACATAAAAAATGTGAAAGAGAAAACACAAGAGAGGTGCCTGGCATTTAAAAAGAAAAAAACAAAAACCCTCAGTCTTGGTGAGTAATCAAGTTTCATGAGAAAGACCTCATGTACATGCTCTGGAATTAACCTAGCTCCCTAGTCCTGGAAGAACAGCCCTCATCCTTTCAGAAGGGTAGGGCCCCATAACCTAATCACTGTCTTAAGGTCTTATCACCTCTTTACTGTTACACTGATGATCAATTTTCAGCATGAGCTTTGGAGGGACAAACATCCTTATGACTTAAATCAGCAAACTGATTTGAGTCATAGGGATGAAGCAAACCTGGCCTGAGACCAGGCCTTCCAGGGGAAACAAAATGGGGAGGGGGAGGTTTCTTCTGGAGGTGGAGAGGGTGGGAAGAGTCATCCAGAAGAAGAGAGAATGACATCCAATGGAGACCTGGGGTGTGGCAGGTTAGCCAGAGCCAGCAGGTGCCACAAGTATTCTGAAGCTGAAACACTAACCCCTAGTAGGCAGTGACGACCTGGCAGGAAGCAAAGACAACTGATGGGAATTTGCAGACTCACAAGCACAAGTGAGGTGGCCTTCAAAATCTACCAGAAATCCTGGAGGAAGTCAGCATCCTTTGGGAATGGGTAGGAAAAGAACTGTGGAATAGGGGTAACTCTAAATGGTCACTGTCCCAACTAATGGAGAAACCAATAGAAATGTGACTGTGTCATCATTTCTTAACTAGAATGATCTTTGAGGTCAGATATCTTCAAAAGCTGTCTTTCTTATAAGCCATGTCACTGTCACGGGTGACTGTCATTTTATCTCCCACAACTCCAGTTTATCCATCTATCCACTGGCAATAAACCCACCACCTCCTGGGGTAGCTGAAAATTAAACGAACTATTAAATCAAGGACCTAACACAGCCTCCACCTCAGATCAGGAACACTGATATCAGGTGGTTAGGGATGGAGAGAAACAAGCAAAATACTACATATTGAATTTCAGGGGGGAAATTCAGTGAGGAACAAAGGGCCACTGGTGGAGACCAATAAGCAAGAAATGAAACTCAAAATGGCTCCTTCCTCCTCTCAACCTGGGCACCTTCTCAGCTCTCCCATGCAGAGCTCTCATGCTCTACTCCCCTTTGCCTCACATATGGCCTTCTTTGTACATCCTCCATACCTACTGGAACGCTGAGCTCATCTGGTCAGGGAGCCCAAATGTCTCATACCAATCCCCCAAAGACCTTCTCCATAAATAACAGGGGCAATTTCATTGTATCTAGCATTGAAGGGTTTGCTGAGAATAAACATCATAATATTATTCACATTTGAGCTGGAAAGATCACCAAATGATTCCTGTTTTTCAATCTGATTTTTACCGCTTGATAAGTCAGCTAGTTTATTTTTATTAACAAAATCACTGTGTTCCTCCGGCTGCTGTGATACTTAACTGAATTAACGGAGATTGGAGGCAAAAACTGGCCACAAAGAGTACCTAGGCTCACAACAAGTTTCTATTAAGAGACTAATTACAGTAGGCTTTGATGGTTTTAGGAAGTGTGTCCCCATCTGGGTGTGCAAACAAGGGCTTCTGGGTCATGGGAGAGCTAATAATAACCTCTCTTGGCTGCACTTTGCAGCAGAGCCTTAATTCATTAGGCCACTGGTAGCATGCATTGTTCAGCCCTCAGAAAAATATTTTTGTTTTGAAGCTTATTAAGCTGTTTTTGCTCTCTAATGTTACGAGCACACTTTCTTCTCAACCCTTCACTACTTTAAAGTTTCCAAAATGGTCCTTGTGGAAAATCCCGAGTGCTAAACAACAAAACACCATTCTTGCCACTCTCTTGTCTTCAGTCTCAAAGAGCCTGGATGCTGGCCTAGCCTGGGGTGCTCCCAGGGGTTATGGCTCTGGCTAACACACTTTCTCCTGGTCAGTTCATGGGCAGCCTTTCTGGTATAGAAATCTGAGGGATGTTATAAAAAGCCACTTAAAATAAGGTCTAAAAGTAGGTATAAACTTTGATTACCACAATGGATAATGTTTAGACAGACTACTCAGAGACCATTTAATTATCTAGAGGAATGTACCTGTGCGTGATCTACTATTAAACTATTATTTGAGGCAGCCACAAGGATGGCATGATATTCTAGAAGGCTCATCTAGCAAAAGGTGTACATAATTTCTGTCCTGTAGGGAAATAATCCCAAATACTATGTTTATTGTCTTTCATGACATTAGCCAATCTCTGACAGCAAACTTAAGATGTTTTGGTTGGGTTGGTTTAGCGTTTGAGACAGGCTGTCATTATGTAGCCCAGGCTGGCCAATAACTCATAGTGATCCTCCTGCCTCAGCCTCCCAAGTTTGGAATAATGCTTCAAGATGGTATATTGGGGGGGGGGCTGTATGTGTGTTTGTGTGTGTGTGTGTGTGTGTGTGTGTGTGTGTGTGTGTAAACTCAGCCTCTCTACTTTAAGTCAGCTTTTCCTTCCTGCTGAATTTCTTACTAATGAGCTAAAAAAAAGATATTAGATGCTCATTCCATGAGTCTTGTTTTTAATTTTTTGAGCAAGAATAAAAAAAAATTACAAGGCATATGTCATGAAGGAGACGGAGCCTGGAGTCCTGTTAAAGAGCCACAACTAAGAAACACCCACATTCTTTCTTTCCTAAAAGCAGCTTGCTACATAAAACTGTGCCCCTGTATGCTTAGAGAAGACACCAGACAAGTTTCTCTTTGTGACAAGCTCACATACTTGCCCAGTTCTCTTTCTCTGCATATCTCTATGATCAGCTGAACTGATTCTCTAAGAAATCCAAAGAAAGTGCCTGACAAATGCTGGGTCAAGATGAACCAAACACCAATTGTCTCTCTTTCCCCAGAATCATCACCCTCTGCAGGAGAGAGAGGGCACAGACAGCACAGAACTAACTGTCTGTTTCTTGTCAACTCTCCTGTCCAACCACCTGTCCATCTTACTACGTACAATAGTTCTTTGAAGCCTTGCTCACATCTCCCTTTCAAATGCATTTCACTTCTGCTCATCTGACTTTGAAGATGTTTGCTGTTATGGACTGAACATGAAATGTGCCCAGTGGGCTCCTATATCAAAATCTTGACTCCGGTTGGTGACATTATTCTGGGAAGTTATAGAAACTTTAGAAGGTAAAGTCTAGCTGGAGGAAATTGGTCAGAGGGGGTGGTCTCATGTTTTATGGAAGGCAGGGTTTGAGAAGGATGAGTTGGTGAGTAATGAAATTTCTAAGCAGTGTCGAAAGAGTGGCTTGGTTCCTCCTGGTTACTTACAGCAAAGGCCAGAAGGAAGAAATGACTTCAGGATAAACTTATTAAACAAAGAGGAAACTAGATGTTCAATCTTTGGAGAGTCTCAGGCTACTCATATGCCCCAAAAAAGAGAAAATGTAGCTGGAAATAACATGGAGAAGGTGGCCAACTGACCCTTTGATAAGGTTAGTGTGGGTGTGAACCAGGGACCTAATCAGCTACCCCAGCAGGAGAACTGTCAATTTGGACAAGAATATGAAAGAATGAAGCAAAGTTATCTGATGTCTAGGTTTTTACAGACAAGTTCATGGAGCTATTGGCATGAAAGTGTTCTATTCTTCAAAACAAGGAAAGAATGACCTCAAAGGAAATTAAGGGTTCATCAGGGTTGCCTCCTTCATTTTAAAAAGGGAGGCAATTGATTCACTTTTAGCAGGCCAGATGACCTTTTCCAGATATCATGGCTTTCTACCTCTGTTCAGCAGAGCTGGAGGGACAGGATCACAGCCTCAGTGAGTCTGTAAGCAAAACATCAAGCCAGAGGATTATTCTCCAGGCTTAAGTACCCAGGAGACTCACCTGGGCAGGTGCAGGCACTCTTGGTCTCCATCCATCACTCCTATGTTCTCTCCAGTTTCTCTTGTACGTGAGCATATATATCCTAACACTGTAGTTTGAAAGCACTCAACTTGTCTGATTTGACATATTCACCAATGAAGAGGAATTTTGCCACCTGACAAATCAAACCTTGAGACTCCACTCATATCTGATATAGATGATATTTAAATAAAACTTTGCATTTTATATGTTAGAGGCTAGAATGAGCTAAGATTTTAGGAGCTCTTGGAATGCAATGGCTAATTTTGTGTGTGTGTGTGTGTGTGTGTGTGTGTGTGTGTGTGTGCAATAGGAATATTATTTTAGGGTGGGGTATAGGATTGGAGTTATGTGGACTGGATAGATGTGTCCAAAATTTTATTTTAAACACCAACCCTACTGTGAAGTATTAGCAGGTGAGGTTTGGGGAAGCGATTAGGTCATAAAGGAGTCCCTGATGAAAGGGATTAGTGCCACTACATCCCAGAGAGCTCTCTGCCCTACTGTCACTTGAGGATCCAGAAGGAAGTAAATTTTAAAACCATGAAATGACTAGCAGTAGAGAATGAATCAGCCAGTATCTTGATCTTGGTCTTCCAGGGCCCAGAACTGTAAGAAGCACATATTTCTTAAGCCCCCTGGTCTATAGCAATTTGTTGTAGCATTCTGAACTAAGAATACATCTCAGTGAGTTTCAAAAGACACAACGAATGTCAAGGACTGGGCCAATGGAAAGGATTGTAAGTGAGTACTGACAAAGCTCTAGGCTAGCAGAGGATAGACGGTCTGAGCTATTCTTCAAAACAAGGAAAGAATGACCTCAAAGGAAATTAAGAGATCATCAGGGCTGCCAAGAGATCGCCTTGGAGCATAGAACAAGAGGGGCTCTGGAGTCACATTCTAACCCAGGCATAAGGCAGAGCTGACTTTGAGCAAGAGAATCTGTCTACACTGCTTCCACTTTCATCCTCTGGTCTTCCCCCATCCCTGGGACCATGTCCACAACCACCCAGTGTGTTCTGTATTTCCTGTTTCATCTTTCTTCTTAGAGTTTTGTTCTCCATTATTCAGAATGATCTTTTACATAGATTCTATTATGTCACTCTTCCAGTCAAAGCTCCCCCTACATGTGCCCTTCCTATTGGCTTTATATTAAGATCTAAACTCTTCTCCTTGGCCTCTACGGATGGCTATGATCTGACCTGTGATTGACAGCAAAGCCTCCTCTTCCGCTACCTTCCATTCCCCTCATTAGAGCCCCTGAAGTTATTTCTGACCAGGGCTTCAGACTCAATTTCGAGAGAGGTCCCTCTACATTTGCCATAGCAAACTGCTTCTCATATTTTAAGAGCCCTGTCTTTGCAAAGTCCTTTCCAGAGCCCACCTCCTATGCTCTCTCCCTTGGCAAACGTCTTCCCTCTCTCTGCTCCACATCTCTCTCGGTGCCAGTACATGAGTAGGTGCAGCCTCACAGAGGCTGAGCTTAGGTTGGAACTTTCACTCTCTGGGGAAAGAGGACACTTGCTGTACGCCCATGCCCAGACTTCCACAGCTCAGAAGCCATCACAGACTGCTCCGTTCCCAACCCCAATCATGGCATCCGCCGAACCCTGGGACCTATTCTTGTACTAAGTTATTAACTGACTCAAGCTTAATGTCGAGATATGGACATTTTTGGTGAGTTGTCCCTTTTAGACAATACGCAAATGCCTCAGGTGGTCTGTGGTATCTTGATTCAGATACTGCCTGGGAGTGTTTTGGAGCTTTTCCATTCTCTTGTGCATGGAGTTTTAGATAAAGAGTCTTCTGTGTTTCTTTAAGGGTCTACAAACAATCCTCACTGCTCACTAAATTGATAAGTTGTACCCCCATACTTTGAGAGGAGCCCTGAGCTCACAGTTCTAGAACTCGCAGCTTCTATCATATGACCTGTAAGAGTCAGATACCAACTCGTAGTCCTTGTGATTTCGGAGTGCAGAAATAATTAGTGCTATTGCTATAAAGATGGCCCAGTTTATTGTAAATAATGGCCATTGCTTTGGACAGTCCACATAGAGAAAAGTGAAAAAACATCAAAGTCGAAACCACCCCAGGAACCTGATTTTCATTTCATTCTTTTTGTTTTGTTTTACTTATTTATCTGCCTAGGACATTCCATGATAACTGAAGTGATGACATTTGTAATGAAAGAATGGTATCAGCCTAGAATTCCTGCTGTCAGGATAAATAGAAAATCCTTTGCTATGTGATTGTTTAGATGAAATTAATAGCTCCCCATAAATGTTGAATAAAATGATCTGTTTGTTCTAGGAACAGCTGGAACAATCTTTTGTTTGCTTTCTCCACCCTTGTGCTTATTCTTCTCCTCAGAGTAAGATGACTAATGGGCTTAGCAAGGTCATGAAGTCACTATCCTCCCCTTTCACACTGTAAGAGCCCTACAGACCCAGGTGCCATATTGAGGCTGTCTTGGAGAGCACGCTGCTGTGTGCTGGGTACTGTACTGACTCCTGTTATCTTACAGTTGGTGACCTGGGCTCCTCCAAATTCTGGTTGGAGGCCTGAAGACAAGGCTCTGGTGGGGCTTTCCACTCCCATGGAGACAATTCTCACCACTTTCATTTTCCTAAAAACCAGAAGGCCTAGAATATAAACAGATGTGCTGACCTGTGCCATTTCCCGAAGAAACAGAAGAATGACCACAAAACTCCCACGGATGGAGGAGTTGAGGCCCTCTCACATCACTCCTTTACTCCTATCCCTCTCTGTTCCTTCTCTGCTTCCAGTAGAGTCCTATTAACGCACACTATCAAGAGCTGCTTCCTGTTGACAACACATGTATTATAACATATAAATTATAACAGTATAATACATTTTACTTTGTTCAGTATACCCTAAATATTCCTAGATGTAAATTGCTGAGATTTTTCATATTCCTGTATTTTGTGCTAAGTCTTCAAACTCCAGTGTATTTCAATGTCTTAATACTTGCTAACGGCACTTGACAAGCTTAACAGACACCCATATGTGGCTGTTTGCCACTAGACTGGGCAGCATGCTTCAGATAACAGGAAAACGCCAAAATGTCTTCAAATAAAAACAAGAGAAGGAAAAAAATTACAGAGCTCTGCTCATGAACATAGATGCAAACAGCCTAAGCAAAAATATTTTCCAACTGAGATCACTCTGTATATAAGAACATAAAAAAGAAAATGGGCTGGAGAAATGGTTTCTCATATGGTTTCTCAAATATTTTCTCAGTGGTTAAGAGCACTGGTTGCTCTTCCAGGGGACCCAACTTTGATTCCCAGCACCCACATGTCAGCTCACCACCATCTGTAAATCTAATTTTAGAGCGGTGGTTCCCAAATTGAGGATTATGACCCACTTTGGGGGCCAAATGAGCCTTTCACAGGGATTGCATATCAGATATTTACACTAAGATTCATAACAGGGGGCCTAGAGAGATGGTTCAGTGGTCAAGAGCACTGTTTTCTCTTCCAAAGGTCCTGAGTTCAATTCCCAATAACCACATGGTGGCTCACCACCATCTCTCCTGGGATCTGATGCTCTCTTCTGGCATGCGAGTATACTTGCAGATAGGGCACTTATATACAGAAAATAAATAAAATCCTTTTTAAAAAGACCTATAACAGTAGCAAAATTACACTTATGAAGTAGCAATGAAATAATTTTATGGTTGGGGGTCACCACAACATAGGAAATGTATTAAAGGGTCACAGCATTAGGAAGGTTGAGAACCACTGCCCTAGAGGAACCACCCCTCTTCTGGTCTCTGAGAACACTGCTAACATGTGCTGGACAGACATACATGCGGGGAAACAACCATACAGATAATAAATAAATAAATACATACATACATAAATAAATAACAATCCTGAGAGAGAGATTATTAAAGACTCTAACCTTCTCCTGTAAGTTCCAGATCATTGCATAAAATCTGCTAAAACTTTGAAAGTCAGGTAACAGATAATTAAAGTGGCATCTTATATTTCCAAATCAATATGGCTAGTGGTACAGTTCGGTGGTAGAGCACATACATGAGGCCCTGGGTTAATATCTTCATCACCAAATAAATAATAAATAAATAAAGCTCTAAGTCATTAACAGAAAAACCCTATAACTGTTGTTATTTGTTATATGAGAAAACTAATCCTGCAAAACAGTGATGGCTCCTTCCATGTGACTATTAGTGGAAATATCACCAGGAACAGATGTGACTGGAATGCATTAAGGTGACACATCCACCCAGGAGGCTCCACTCTGAGACAGCAGGAGTGGGTCACCTAGGGAACTTCACTCACTCACCTGAGCTGTGCACCTGACCTCTGTGGGCTCCCCAAGGCTGAGATGGTGCTTCTCTGCCAAAAGGGTGAACCCAAGAGGAGCTTTACCAACAGGAACTACAGAAGACAGGGTCACCAAGAAGCTCCTTGGAATCAGCTGCATTTGACTCCATGAGGATGGGAAGCCTATTCTACCTGTTGTGACCTAACAGTGGGCAGTCCTACTTCTAAGGGATCTCTGAGCCTAAGGGCATTGGGGCAATTCTCTGAAGGCTTTGAGCCACTAGCAGTCCAACTCACTACAGCTAGAGTATGGAGTAGCATTCTGAAAGAGGCTCTGGGGTGGGAACTCCATCAGCAACTCCTGTGTCCACGGAGAGGAAATGCCTGACTATATCCCATGTTAATATCTCATTTATTAAAGATATAAAATTTTAAAGGCTCAGTTTCTCTCTGTGAATGCTAACTTTGACTTACAAATTATTATTCTGTTTGTACATTTTGGAAAATACGTGTAAATCTAAGTAGGTTTCCATTTCCTCATTTCTCAGTACTTGGGCAATCATATAAACTGCTTAAAATAGTCTGTATAAGTTTAGTACTTTCAGTGATTCCTACGAAGCAAGTTACCCCAAAAGTTAGTACACTAATCCTTCCTTATCCACAGGGTACATGGTCTAAGACCATTAGTTAGTGCCAAAGACTAGGGACAATGACAAACTCTAGATCCAATACCTTTTGCCATATGGATACATCTGTGATGAAGTTTAATTCATAATTTAGGCAGAGAAAGAGATTGAGAGCAATAACTGATAACAAAAAGAAATCCCAGTTTGTAACCATGTTACACTAGGATAAGGAGAATATTCCTCATATCTAGATCAGACCAACATGATCACAAGAGTCCTTAACAGTGGCTGAGAGTTCAGAAGAATTAGTGGCAGTGGCTCTGCCACTGGCTTAGAAGAGATTGGGGGAGGGCCAGACTTGGGAAAGAAAGTAAAATTCTGTTTCTCCTGGAACTTGCAGAGCAGAGCATCCCTGTCAACACCTAGACTTATCCCAGTATAATCAGTGCTAGGCTTCTGAATGATGCCTGTTAGTCAGTTCACATGAGTTAGATGATAATGTGTTAAGCCAGTATGTTTGTGGTCATTTATAACCACAAAGATGAAAAACTTATACTGCCCTTCAATGGGGCTTTTACATCTAATAGATCAAAATCAGAACTGTAGAAAACTTAAGCTGTCTAAAGTACTGCAGTGGTGATTTATAAGCCTCATAACACACCTGCGTGGTTTGCTCGTGAACTTGATGTCATGAGTCGAAAACCAATTTTGCATTTGAAACTTAGTCCACAGCATGATGTGTTGAGAGGGTCACATTCTGCTCCACTGTACAAGACTGCAAAGTGAATGAATGAAATGCTATATAGAATTCACCCCCCTGTGGGCCCTGCCCTGGCCATATGAGATGCCTGTGTTCATACCCTCAGGTGGTGGTGACCCCATTACCCACTTTCCACTCATTCACATGGTGAGCATTCTGAGCTCCCATGTGCACCACAATGCTTAGAGACCCAGATTCCTGGTTTACAGCCGTCCCACTCCATCGTGCCTGGCAACCAGGAAGGATTTAATAGTCGCTCACAAGATAATAATCTGTGGCACAATCAATGACTTCAGTTTGTGACCTTGATCCCAAGTACCAGGTCACATTCCAGACTCCCAGAGGCAGGACATTGGACTCTAAGGTGGACGACCCATCTCTAGTCCCAGAAAGAGACCTCTCTTGTACCTTGTCAGCTTTGAACAATTAGTTGTGTTCCTAATTATTCAGTTCCCCACCATACTCTTATTTGTGCATACTGTTTATTTGTATATTTCTAAAGCTTTAACTAGCCTTTCTCCTTCCTTCCCTTCACTCTTTAAAGATATTCTGCTATGGTTTACTAATTTGTTTGTTTTCTTTGTTTGAGATGTGGTGTCTTTGTGTAACTTAGGCTAGTCTCGAACTCACAACATTTCTATTTCAGCATCCGGATGCTGAGAATACAGATATGTGCCACTAAAGCAATTCTTTAGTCACTAAGCCATCTTCTAATTATAAGTTCAGCTATTTAACAAAAGAAAAACTGAAATCATGGCAGTCTATAGTATGCTTCTTGCTCCCTAAATGGCACCAGAGTTTTGTTGGGCTCTGTCTTTTCCTGGGCCTTGGGAAGATGAACCTGCCTTACTCTGAATTTGGCTAAGTTCACTCCATAAAAGAGATAGCAACCAAGGATGGCATAGGGCTTCATGGGAAGGCCATATATCCTGCTAGTGACACTGTTGGGACAACACATGTAGCTGACTTATTTTAAATCAGTTCAGAGTTTAGTAAATTCTGTTTTCCTTCCCACCCCAGGGCAGACACTCCCAGGAGCAGCCCAGAAACCCAATGTTATTCATGCAGAGATAGCAGCCCTTCTGCTTAAGGCTCTATGCTTAGGTATGCGGGGTGGGGGGGGGAAGGTGTTACTCCAACTGTGACCCCGGACTGAAGTTGCTTCTGTGGGGCAAGTAGCAAGCAAGCTGAAAAGTCACATTGTTGCTGGCCTCACTTCCTTACTGGATCCATGTGCTTCAGTTTCTTTGCTCTAAAATGGTGATGGTCACAGATAAACCAAGAATAGCACTTGAGGGGCTTGCATAGAGTGGATAGGGTACTGCTGACAAGTCCTTGGTCCAGCTTTCAGTACCTAGCAAGCAAACAGCTGGAATAAGATTTGCTACTTTCATTCAAAATAGATAGCCATGCCTTTAAAGAGTGAAGGGAGGAGACAGGGCAGCTCAAGCTTTAGATGTATACTCGTAAAACAAACAATATACACAAATAAGAGTATGGTGAGGAATTGAATAATTAGGAACACACCTAACTGTTCAAAGCTGAGAAGGTAGAAGAGATATCTCTTCCTGGGACTAGGGATGAGTCATCTGCCTTAGAGTCCAACGTCCTGCTTCTGGGAGTCTGGAATGTGAACCTGGCATTTGGAATCAAGGTCACATCATGGTCACCATGGCTACATACATGGGAGGTCCTCAAACCTGGCCATCCAGCTTATTCTCCAATTCTTTTCTGAAAGAAGTTTCTCTTCTCTTCAGGGTAAAGACTGGCCTGAGGCAGTTTTACACTCCTGGAAGTTGTCAGGGCTTCTCTACCTGTTGATAGCAGCTGTGAGGAGCAGAAACTAGGGCTGGTGGAACAAACTGGAGCCAGACAGCACAACAGTAATTTCCTTTCCCTAGGGTATCAGGAGTCCATTCTTCATCTTCCAAATCCAAGGTTGTTTTCCCTTGCCCACAACTATAACAGGCTGGAACCTAGGATTGACAGCAAGTTTTACCCATAGTAAAAATTCACAAGAGAATGAGAATGGAGAGAAAGTATTTTAACAATGGGCATGTTAGGAGAGCTGGCCTCGAAGCACAATTTATGATATAGTTAACTACTGAGAAAAAGAAGATGGGGTGGGGGGAAAAGGAAGGAAGAAAAGGAGGAAGGGAGAGAGAGGGAGAGAGAGAGGTGAAAAATAAGAGATAAGAGCCAGGTATTTTTCCACTCAGCAAAAGTCCAGGATATGCTTCCCTGAGCCCCCTTCCTCTGAAATGAGTGTATTTTGAAGGAAGTTTATTCATGCAAAATGCTCTGAGGGAATATTTACTCCTGATTCAAAACAATCTCCATTTGTTTAGGCTTTTGAAACCTCTCAGATGTTAATAACAGGAAGTCCTAGCTGACCCTCAGATGTAAACTTAGGCTCTGTGGGTCTACTATGGTTTAGGAATCTGGCATCCACGATGAGATAGAAGGACCCTTCAAATTCATTGTGATGCTTTGGCAACTTGTACCAGGAAGCCAAGCTCTGGGTGTATGCACTTCAGAGCCCTGCTCCCGACCTTGATGACAGTTACACAGAAAAAGTCAAGAAAGGGCCAGGGTGTCACTGAAGATCATCCTTGACCCAGAGCCTCCGCAAAGGTTTGTTCTGCAGACCCCACATTCCCCTCCTTGCCTAGAGTGGGGAGGGATGAGACACTTGATGACCAGCTCATGCACATCCAGGCTGATGTTTTATTACAGTAGAGTAATTCGTTCTGTGTGAGCAGGGTGTCCTCTTCCACAGCCAAGGTGAAGTATGCAAGCAAGGCAGGAGAGGGGTGGTGAGATGGTGGCATGGCTCCAGGGCAAATATTGAAGAAATTAGAGGCAGCCTGTTTGATTTTCTGCCTCTGCCATGTTCCACCTGTTAAAGCTTAGTTCCATTATCTATGGAACAGGAACATCCCACCTTTCTTACAAATATGCAAGAATTAAAGACATCCATCTACGATACTCAGCATAGTACCTGGTGACCCATAATATGAACTCTTAGCAGGTATGTGTTAGTCTAGAACCACCTTCCTTGTCAATGTTGGCCACACTTGCTGCTAGCACATGGTCTGTTTGTGTCTTCATTTAGGCTGTGACTGGTGCCAATGCAGAATAGATCAAACACTCAAAATGACAGTATTAGGAGGTGGGGCCATTGAGAGGCACCTGAGTCATGAGCGGGGCGACCCCCTGTTTGAATTGGAACCCACCTATTGTACTTTGAATGTGATTTGTCTCCTCTGCAACCAAGCCTAAAATCTCACTGCTATTGTGTTGCAACACCCTGTATGGACCAAGACAACTGGCTTGTCTCCGGTGTCCAGCATCAGGGTCAGCCTCCAGAAAATAATGCTATAGGTTGTGATTTGGGTCATATGGACCTAAAGTCTTGTTCCTATGAGTGTTCCGTGGACCTGCTCAGTGCTCTCTAACGTGAACATGATGCCAAAGAAGTACAAGACGGCACGGTAAAGCAAGGACAAACCTCCATGGCCTTTCTACAGTCATTCTGCCTCAGTAAGATGCTAATTCCTCTTGAGAGGGAATGAAAGGATGAGCTAGCTTCCCCTGGCCAAGTGTTGCAATCTTGGAAGACCATGAGCTACCCCCAGAGAGCCCAAGAGTTCCCTAGCATGCGGTGGCTGACCTGAGACCCCCACCTGCAGGTTACAGCTTACACAGAAGGATTTCCACATGGGTCTGCCCATGACTCCTTGCCTTCTCTGATGGACTCAGACATGGCCTTCTCCGGTGGGTGGTTTCATCTGATAAAAAGAAAACAACAGCAGCTGAACTGCCCCCTGCAGAAAAGGGCTAGTCACCAACATGCAGCCCAGCAGTGTTTCTGGAAAACTAATTGCAGCACAGCTCACTGTGGCCATCTGTTCACACTGTGTAACACTGGGTGACCAAAGAACTACTTTTCAAAGATACCCCCCCAACACAGAGATGATCTGTGCCACTGCTTCCACCCCTGTACAACGTCACCCCCCCAAAGGGCACAAGCCCACTATTTAGAGAAGCCATCCTATCTCTTCACTAAAGAAGCTTGCTTCTCTGACCTGCTTAAAATTGTTCCAGGGTGTTTTGGTGTGATCTGCAGCTATTTATTTAGGAATAGATATTACAATGCAGCGCCTTGGGCTGTGTGGATAGTGTCGAGGCTGGAACCCGGTATCTCCACCTCCTATGCAAGCACTGTGCCACTAAGCCCCTCCACAGCCCCCAGTGGCCACAGGTCAACTCTAGACTTTGCATGGGGAACGGGACAGTAAACATGAATGTTGTGGTTTAGATGGCTTGGCCAACACACTCCATTTCCTGGATCAGCTGAGGCCCTGTCTAGTCAGAGTGGCCCTTAGATCTAGAATCCCCAAGCATTACAAACTTGGCAGCTGGAATTACTGTTTCAGAAAGTTTAAACACAACTAGGTGTGTCAGCAACGCACACCTGTAATCTTAGCACTTCAGACGTGAGGGGGGGGGGCACAGTAAGTTTGAGACAACCTGAGCTACAAAGTGAGTTTTTGAGGTCAGCCTGAGCTATAAAGTTAGAGTCTGTCTCAAAAAACAGAAAGGACGGGGCTGGAGAGATGGCTCAGCGGTTAAGAGCACTGGCTGCTCTTCCAGAGGTCATGAGTTCAATTCCCAGCAACCATATGGTGGCTCACAACCATCCATAATGAAATCTGGTGCCCTCTTCTGGCCTGCAGATATACCTGCAGACAGAACACTGTATACATAATAAATAAAAATCTTAAAAAAAATAAATAAAATAAAATAAAAAAAACAGAAAGGAAAGTTGAAGGTCCATCCATTGTAGAAGAAAAACATGAAAACAGAGAAAAGGAATGTTTAACCAACAACAACAAAAAAAAAGTAAGAAGAAAAACAGCAGAGGAGCTGATGGGAAGGGAGGCAGGATGTGGAGAGGTAAAGCCAAGCCAGGTAGGCAGCATGGCAGAGGCATCTCTGTGAAAGACTTTGTCTTTACACTGTCAGAGCAGCTTGTCAAAAGATGGGGATGGGGAGGGGGTTGTGGGGGTAAGTATGGGGAACATGGGGTTAGACAAAATCATGGGACATTTCCCCGAGAGCATTATACTAGTCAGCTGCCTTTCTGTGGCGAGACACCAGAGATAACTTATAGGAAGGAGAGATTTGTTTGGCTCACACTTTGAAAGTTTTCAGTCCATAGCTGGCCTGGCCTATCACTTTGGGCTGGTAGTGAAGCTGAACACGGTGAGGGAAACACACCGTGGAATGACACTGCTCACTTCACCGCAGTCAAGAAGTAGGGGAGGTAGGGTCCCAACATCCCACCTCAAAGGCCACCCTAGTGACCAAACACCTGCCACTAGGCCTTCCTTTCAGCAGCACCAAAGGCTCATGGGTGACCTTAGTAGGGCGCACACCCAAACCCTAACGTGAACAGAGAATGTTTCACTTCCAGCAGACAGTACATATACTTTAGTAATGAGCTCACAAGAAACTTAATGTCTGAGATGGTTGTTCTAATAGACATTTAAAAATACCATGCTATAATTTTTCAGCAAAATATCTGGCAAAGAATAATTTTTGTTCCTTCTCAACACACTCCCTTTCAAGTACAGTAACTTCCTTCCTTCTTTCCTTCCCTCCCTCCTTTCCTTCTTTCCTCCCCCTTCCATCTTTCTTGTCCTAAAGCTTCCACTTGGCTACAAGAACACATGCGTTATCAGTCACCCTCTGGTGCATAACAAACTTCCCAGAAGCTTAGTGGTTAAATGTGCTTCCTGTGACCATTGTAACAAATTACCACTGAGGCTCTGACTTAAGGTGCCACAAATTTATTCTCTTACTGTTCTGTACATCAGACGTGAAAAGTGAGCCACAGAGGACTAAAATTAAGGCTGGTTCCCTCTGAAGACTCAAGGGGAAAACCTTCATTTTCCCCTTCTGGTTTCTCGAGACTTCTGACATCGCTGGCAGCCTCACTTCCAGCCCTGTTCTGTGTTGTCTTCTTCTTGTGCTCCTTTCTACAGAACCCTACAACCTGCCTGTGGAATCCAGGATATTCTCAGAATCCTCATCACAGACTTTTATGACTAGGATACTCCATAAGAGGATGTATTCTCAGGTTCTGGGCAGAAGAGAGGCGTAGGAGTAGCATAGCAATTGGACTTGTTAGAGTGGATGTTCATAATTAAGTCTACCAGAATGCTGTTAAACAACCACCTTGCTTTCTCTCTTAATTTGTTTTTTCTCTATTTGTTTTCATTGTTGTTCTTTTATCCATGGGTAGACTAACCTCTGTCTACACAGAAGCTGCTAGGGAGGGGCTGCTCTTCTGGCCTCCGTGTGGACAGTTCAGCTCTGCTGTTGGGGTCTCCTCCTCCAGTGGACTTTGTGATAGACAGTCACCTAAGGTTCAAGGGGAGAAAGAGAGGCTGGGCATCCAAGCCATATTGCACTGGGAGAGGTGGAGCATGACATTTCTCAGTATCCATGAAAAAGCCAAATTATTCATTCACTGCATATATTAAGTACACGTTCTTTCCAAATTTGCTACTTTGTATGCAATTTGGACTTCTGTTCTCCTTCCAACCAAGTCCTCTCCACCAAGGGCTAAAACTATCCCACCGCATTAAGTCTTGCCACGTTTCTCCCCAAGGACTTCATCTCTTTCCTCCCCACACAGCATTGCCTACATGTCAGCTATCCTGTTGTCTTTGCAGACAACAGAGCCATTCTGACAAAGAATCTACTCCATCACCAACAGCACCACCGTGTGGCAGTAAGAGGAATGGTAGTTATGGGATCAGCTGAGGGTTCTTTCATAGACTGTTTTGTCGTACGGCTGCAGTGGTCCAGGAAGATACAGTGCCCTGAGTGCCTGCCTTTAAAGCATTGACAAAAATAAATACTATTACACAGATAATAAACTGTAAGGCTATAGTTGATCTTCATTTATTTTCTGGGTCACGCACCATGCAGTTGTTTTCTTCTCAACATACCACTTGGGGTAACTTACTTGGGGTAACTTTTTACTTTGATAGTGTTTCAAACTCAAAGTGTTACAAGAATAGCATAAGAGTCCCTCTTTGCCTTTTACTAAGATCCACAAATTAATTACATATGGTTCCTCATGCTTTATTCTCCCCCTGCCCAGCAACACACATTTGATTCCCAAACTGTTTGACATTAAGTTGGAGAAATGTCCTCTTATTTATTACAATGTCCAATTCCTAAGAAAAAGACAATCCATTACATACATGCCTAGAGCATTTTTCTCAAAATCAGAAAACTCTGCATTGATACAATATATTGTCTAACCCACAGTCCATATTTCAATTCCATCACTTATCTCTATAATGTTCTTCATATAACAAAAATAATTAATGAGCCTACTTTTATATTTATTTATTTATTGGTTTTTCGAGACAGGGTTTCTCTGTGTATCTCTGGCTGTCCTGGATTTGCTTTGTAGACCAGGCTGGCCTCCAACTCACAGAGATCCGCCTGCCTCTGCCTCCCGAGTGCTGGGACTAAAGGCGTGAGCCACCACACCCAGTTGAGCCTACTTTTAAATCCTTCATGACTAGGGGGCTGGAGATATAGCTCAGTGGTTAAGAGCACTGGCTGTTCTTCCAAAGGACCTGGGTTCAAATCCCAGCACCACATGGCAGTTCACAGCTGTTTGTAATGGCCGGGCGTGGTGGCACACGCCTTTAATCCCAGCACTCGGGGAGGCAGAGGCAGGTTGATCTCTGTGAGTTCAAGACCAACCTGGTCTACAGAGTGAGTCCAGGACAACCAGGGCTACACAGAGAAACCCTGTCTTGAAAAACAGAACAAAACAAAAAAAATCCTTGATGACTAAAGGTATAAATTTAGTTGATAGTATGTGATAATCATATATAACTATAAGGCAGAATATTACGATGTTAACAAGTTAAGCCTGTTATATCTAATAGTTCAGTTAAATGGATACTTAGCCAAAGTATGTAATCTACTAAATGTATGCAGTGACTTTAAAGGGGTTTTGCCAGCTATGTGATGAATGTTCGTAATCCCAGCACCTGAGAGGGAGGAGGATTATGAATTTTAGGCCAGCCTGGATCACATAGCATGAGGGTTGAAGTGAAAATATCAAACCAATTGATGTGTGGTAAACTCAACAAAGAGACAGTATGTGTCCTCCAACCAACCAAGTAGAACTCCTGATAAACTCATGGCAGACACGGCTCCAGAAAAATTGCACCTGGTCACGACAACTACAAACGCAGAGACGGAGACAAACCACACCCAGAGCACCGCTGTGTCACTGCCAAGGTTTGTCTCAAAACAAAGCAAGCAAACAAACAACAATAAGTGTCTAGACCTTTCCAACGTCTGGAGGTAAAGAGGAAGCTCTGTTGTTTCCAGGATGCCTTGGAGTGAGAGGGTGTTTTGCTTAAACTGGTCCAGGAAACAACATGGCTTCTCTTCATTCTCCATTATTTGCCTTGTGACTATGAAGTCATTGCTCAAAGATTAAAAGGGGGAAAAGGGGAGGGTCTGCATTTGGCCAGGAACAGTGCTGGTGCCAGATTACATAAACCCTCCCTTTGCTTTCCTTCAAATGGAGAAAGAAAACTGCACAGCATGTAGCCAAGGGGCCAATGCAGAGACTGCAGGTTGGAGTCTCTGTTGCTCAGAACAACATTTGTTTCTGTCTCCCTGTGAGTTCCTTAGCCAGACATTATAGTGAAAAGCCCCATGTAAGAAGCTGTGGTTTGTGAGATCTAGGACGTGGTTTGCGACCAGCAGTGAACTCTGTGTGGAGCTTTTTTGGTCAGGCTTTAAAGATGCAAAAGCAAAATAGTTTTTCACTTGTGTCCAAATTCCCTCAGGAAGCTGTAGAATTGAGAGAGATTATGGTCACTTATGAGTCACACTACAACACTGGGGTCTGACTCATAGTACATGTTTGTATAATACTGACTGATTCTACAAAAGAAAATATACATATATATTGAGTCACATTCTGAAATCTTCAATCTTACCATTTAATCATAGGAGTTAGTAATATTACTCTATCAGCATTGACATTGTCTATTATATGTTATATAAAGTATAATTTTAGTGAACTGTGATAACCAGGCATAGATGCATACACCTTCAATCCCAGCTATAGGCTGAAGCAGGAGGATTTCAGGTTCTAGGTGAGCCTGGGTTATATAGAGTGAGACTTTTGTGTCAAAACAAAAATTCTTAAAATGTGATGATAAATAGAATAGGAATTCATTGAACAGTTCAAAAGGGAACATATTGCAGAGTAATGTTTTCTGGAAGTCAACGATAATACAGTGTGATTTGTAGAGCAATGTTAGCCCATTTGCATGCATGTTTTAAGTTTTCATTGGGTTTGCATGTGCTAGGCTTCTCCAGAGAAAGAGAACAAAGTGGATGTACTTATAGGCATTTATTATAAGGAATGTGTCTATGCAGTTACAGAATCTGACAAGTCCCCAGTTCTACACAATAGGGCAAACTGGGAGTCTAGGTCCCCTGTGCATGCTGTTGGGCTCAAGAGAGGAAGAACCTGTTTCACTTTGAATCCAAAGACAGGAAAAAGCAAATGCCCTACATTAAAGACCACCATGCATAGACAGTTTCCTTTCCTGGGGCAAGAAGGGTCAGCCCTCTTGTGCTATCCAGGCCTTCAGCTAATTGGAAAAGGCCCACCACACTCATTAGAGAAGACAATCTACTTTAGTCGGTCTACTCTTCAAATGCTACTGGCACGCAAGAGACCTCACTAAAGTATTCAGAAGAAAGTTTGACCAAATATCTAGGTATTTTGTGATTCAGTCATATTAACACCCAAAGTTAATTATCACAAAGTAGGACCAAACACTGTGTCATGATTGGATTTCTTTTGCTGTGATAAAGAGTATGACCAAAAGCGACCTGGAGAGGAAGGGATTTATTGGGCTTACCCTTCCACATCTCAGTCCACATTTGAAGGTAGTCAGGATAGGAACTCAAGGCCGAAATTGAAGAGGCCACAGAGGAGTGTTGTTTATTGGCTTGCTGCTCATAGCTTGCTCAGCTTGCTTTCTTACACCAGCCAGAAAAACAACAGGGGAGGCACCACCCACAGTGGGCTGGAACTTCCCACATGAAACATTCATCAAGGAAATGCCACACAGACATGCTCAGCTGGCAATCTGATGGAGACAGTTCCTTGGCTGAGATTCTCTCTTCCAGATATATCTAGGTTTGTGTCAGACTGACAAAAACTAACCAGTGCACTTTGTTTAACCAAAATTAATTAATGAGCAAACATTTAATGGACACCTACTATGTACTCAACTGTCTATACAGAGCATGACTGCTCTCCCAGGGAAGAGATGTAGGCCCATTGCCCCAGAGAGTTATCCCAGAATTCTGGACAAAAGACAACTACATTCTAAAGTCTCAGCTGCTCAAGACTTAAGGGAGCAACAGTGTCCAGGATGGATGAGAAAACGCCTGTGGTGGATGCTCACCTGTGCCCTACCTCACTCTTGTCCTTGGGCAAAGACTTTAGAAGGAAGCTATGCACCATTCAGCATTACTCTTTTGTGAATATGTGTGGTAAAGTTGGAGTCTCTCCCTTGTGAGGCTATGTTCCAATTTCCATCCCTTTTCTACGGTTGTGTTTTGAGACAGGGTCTCACTAAGCTTCCTAGTCTGGCCTTTAACTTGTAATCCTCCTGCCTCAACTTCCTGAGTAGCTAAGGTGGCCTACACCTTCTGTCCTGACATTACTTATTACCACTATCCTACCCTCCCATTTTCCCTATCCACACCTCACTCCATGCAAACTATAACTTTGAGAACTAGGGTTTCCTACTCAGACTGTGGTTTCCACTCAACTGTGGTGGGGATCAATCCTGAAATTCCACCTACCACTGTATGATAACCAAAACAGTCCCAAAAATCTCTTCCCATCCTTCCCACACCTGAATCACTGCCTGGAAAGGAGAAGAAAACCCATCTCTTCATTTTTCCAAGTGTACATGAGTCAGTGGTGTGATAGCAGGGACAGATTCTGCTATGAGACAATAGCTCACCAGTGTTAGCAGTTGATGCCTGTGTGATCTGATCCCTTCCAGGATCTGAGCATACAATGTGACATGTGGCATCAGTGCAACATGAAATGAGTCAAATTCTTTCCTCCAGCTGGTCTGGGTAAAAGCCCAAGTTCTGTTTCAGAAACCTGTCTTTCAATAACAGTCTTGCTGTTTTGTTTGTTCGTAACTGAGAGGTATTTGTTCGCAAGAGCAGAGGCCCTCGGGCTGGTACATAAAGTGCTGGGCTCACTTTCTCACCCATGCATGCGCTGATCTGCAGGAGCCAGCCAGACTGGCAGGTTAGCTCTGTGTCTTATATAGATACATGTATGTGTGTGTGTGTGTGTGTGTGTGTGTGTGTGTGCATGATTTAGAAAAGGTTTCAAAAGTTTTCCTCATTAATTCCACTAAAGTGAAAAATAAATCATGCAACTCCTTTGGTAGTGGGTGAGATACAAGAATTCACTTATTAAACAGGTCTTTTTTTTTAAATACTTTTCCATATCTGAAATGCTGTTATCAATCAACCAACAGAGGAAAGCTTTGATCTTACTCTTGGTAAACTCTTGGGTCTGCAGTCATCTTTTAAATATGGCTATGGAAGTGTTGGAGCACATCTCACCCACAAACAACACACATATCCCCACAGCAGTTCTTTCTGTTCAGTAGACTGGAGCATTAGAGGGAGGGGAAGGTGGATGATAGAAGCTGGTCCCCTAGGCATTGCCCAGAGGGCAGATGGAATGTCAGGTGACAAAAAGTGAAGAAACACACCAGACTGACGAGGAAGAAGAGGAACAAGCCAGCAGCCTGACTACCCTGTGGTTGGCCGGTATGAAGGGCTGTCCTCAGCTGGCATGTTTTATTGCTTCCACTGAGCAGCCCACATCACTCAGGAAGGCCCATATGGGATGGAGAAATGGTTCCACCATTAAGAGCACATGCTGCGCTTGCAGAGGACCCAGGTTAGGTTCCCAGAAGCTACAGCAAGAAGCTTACAACTGCCTGTCACTGTAGTGCTAAGAGTCTAACACTCTTTTCTGGACTCTGAGGGCACCTGTACTCACATGTGCACATGCCCAAACATATACACATGATTATGAAACTAAAATATGACTTTAAGAAAGGAAGAAGGAGGACCACAACACTCATCTCACCTGCTACCAAAGGACTTGTATGATATCTTTTTCTCCTTAGTGGATTTAATGTGGAAAATGTCTAAAAGTAGACAGATATGTGCAAAAAAAAATGCTAAGCCAGCATGCATTGTCATGTTTAAGTAAATAAATTATACATATATATACATACATACACACAGGTGTGTGAGCATGTGTGTGTGTGTGTGTGCGAATATATGTTAACATAGTATATTGATACAAAATTAAGAATATATTTGGCCACATTGGTATTGATCTTTGTATATTGTTACAAAATTAAGGGTAACAGTTTTTAAAGGTATTGTACCTAGTAATGCTTAAAAAGGAAATGTGAAGTTTTGGCCTTTTGCTACCAACCATCAGAAACTGTTTAGGATAATTAAGAAATACAAACTAACAGTCATGCAAGCGTGTCATTTTGTTAGTTACTATGACAGTCTATCACAGTTATTTTCTAAGCTACTCAGAAATCAAGTTGTTAAGAGACAGCAACATTTGCTTATCTAAACATAAGAGATAGACAGGGCGTCTTCAAAAACCCCAAGAGATCTGCAGAGTATGGCATTCAAAGATGTTTTCTTAAATTAAGATTTTTTTGATATCGAGACATGCCAGCTCCTGACAGCATCCCCTATTTCACTCCAAGTAGAAGATGAGCATCAAAGAATCTCCAGTGTGAGATGGTTGAATTAGTGGCAAGCCTATCTCTTGGCAAAAAAAAAAAAAAAAACCCGTGCTTCAACTGTAGAGAGAATGTTGTCCAAAAAGGACAAAACCTGGAAGCAGGTAAGTCGACAGCCTAGCTCTGCCAAGACAGGGTAGGTAAGTCCTTCATAATTCCTGCTCTACAATCAATGTCTCTCAGAGAAATGGGGCCAAACAGCTGAAGATTGATGCTGTAATGTATGGAGAGAAAATGGGAACTGTCGAGGCAGCCACGGGTATATCATTTCTTAGTTTTGGAAGCTGCGGGCCCTGCACTTCCTATATAATCAGATATATTTATCCCTCTCAGGTCTCTGAGGTAGTTGAAGAATAGATAGTTAGAGTCTCATAGTTAAATTTTGAGTTGTTTAGGAATCAAGAGGGCGTTCTGGATCTAAGAAGATGTTTTTAAAATTGTGATGCAAGTTAGTATGAAAGCTGAGTTAGATAGAGAACTTTAAACACATGGAGATAATTAGATAGTAGAATGCTAAAGTCAGGGGCCAAATACATATGGACTGGACATTGAGAATGCTAAGCCATATAACTCTCAGAATTGTGGCCTATTTATTTCAGTTGTTTTGTACTGTATTTATTGTTATAAGAGAAAGAACCATTTGTTGGACTGAAAAAAAAAGAATTATGCATTCGGGGGGAAGGGTGAGAGGGTAGGAGGCTGGGGCTGGGAGGGGTGGAGGGAGAGGGCTGTGATGGAGATGTAACTTTAAGTAATAAATAAACATTAAAAAAAAAGAAATGTTAACTGTGACAATAAGCAAGTGTTCCAGCCAGACCTGGAGCCGCAAGGCCTCTGCAACCCTGATGCAGCTGAAGTGACTCCTCAAATTGACCCAGTGACTCTAGGTCCCACCTGGAGGGCTCTTGACAGCTAGAATAATATTCCAGGAGGATACCTGCCAAGAGGAGGACTCAAACCCAAGGGGAAGCACTGGGCATCTGATCACCATGGCAACCCTCCTACCAGTCTTGTGTTGACACAGAAGTCATTTTCAACACCTCCCTCACAGTCACTTCCTACTCACATCAAGTTAGTTTCAGATTAATATTAGCGATCAATCATGTTCCCAATACACCCATGTGCCCCCTCTCTTGGCCATCCTCCCAATCCAAGCCTGTCTAGACTAATGAGTGGCTTCCTACCAAGACTCCATATATCCTGTCCCAGCTCCAGGCTTCACTCACAGAACAGAGTAATCACAGGACATGGATTGGTTGGTGACAGTCTCCTTTAAAAGACCAAGAAAAACAGGTGTCTTTATCTTTCTCCATTTGTATAAGCTGATTCCATGTTCAGGATACCACCTTGCCCCTGCCAGCTCCTCCTTATCTCAAGTGTCCATTTGGTCACCTTGAAGGGCCCTCTTGCTCCTATGCTACCAGCCCTGGCTAGTCTCTGCAACCTCCCCATGCTCCTCTGCAGCTCACATCTCTTCCTGAGGTCACTGTCTTAAGGGATTTTCCTACCTAAAACCTATAAGTTCTGGACACAGCTCTAGGAGCTGGTGGGTTTGAGGTCCTGGCTGTCAGGTGAGTGGAGTGAACAGAGCCTGGAATGTCCAATAGGCAGTAGCCAGGGACATGGGGCCGGGTTACCTGGAAGGGTTTGGCTGAATGCTTGCCACACTCAGCCATGCCTGATTAGGAGCAGAGTACCTTGGGTTTGTTGCATTTCAAAGGCCCTTAGAGCCATGTGGGGAGTCTGAGTCAGTGGACACTGGCAGAGCACATGTGGCATGCAGGCTTCTACCATGATGGACTCCACACCCATGTACAGGGATGAGAGGAACACCCTGCCTTTGGAAGTGACCGCAGAGCCTCTTTCAGGTAAGCTGTCCCCAGATTCTCTCCAAAGGACCCTTTCCTAGTTAACTTCAGCTGTCTACTTGAAAGAACCTAGAATAATTGCCAGGGTCTCAATTAGGGGATTGCCTTGACCAGATCGGCCAGTGGGCATATCTGTGAGGCATCTTCTTTGTTGCTTTTTGCCCAGGGAAAGGACTTTGAGATCTAATGAAGGACCTGTAGGCTCTTGAGCTCCTGCCCCCATTGATGATTCTGATAAACTGGGTAAGTAGCAATTATGCCATAAAATTGGCTTGTACCTAAACATCCATCACCAAACTCTTGATTGCCATTTTTGCTGAATTCTCAGTTTGGCCTAAAATTGCTGACCCTGACTGTGCCAGGTCCAACTTCAAGAACTGGCTATATTCTCTCTACCCACTTCCATCACCCACTGTTGGTCAGGCCCTTAAGCTCCTCTGATTAACTTCACCTTCTTACTAAAATTTCAAACAACTTAATGAAGCATCAACTCTACATCTGAGAATATCACATGTTTAAGAACTTCAATGACCTGCTTTTAAAGCACAAGCAGGGTTCACACTGATATCCAACTGCTTGCAGAGCTAGACCATTGTGGAAGCCACCAAGAAGAATTTCCACCCTCAAACATTAACAGGTCCACCCATCAAGGGACATGTTTCTACTCTACCAATGACACACAAAAAGGCATGGATCAGCAGGTATAAAGTTTTGTTGTTCACAACACTTTCAGTCACCCTGTCATCAAATAAGAACCCTTCTGTACTCTCCATGAATGTCCCTTCATGGACATTCAAGGCAGTCATTTAATTCCATCTTCAAGGCCTGTGACATTCCAGAACTATCTATTTTATCTTGATGATCAATTAGACTTTCTATCATTCACTGTAGTGAGTAGTAGGGCCAAGGAGAAAAGCCTTGAATCAAAGAGAAGAGAAGGTTCCACGAAAACAAGACTCCAGTTCTGTTGATATATGTCTCATGTACAGATTAGATGCACAGATGATATGTCTTCAGAGGAGTGGAGCGGGATGCCTGAAAACAACCTTATGAAGAAACTGTACCCGCAGAGTGTATCCGGGATTTGCAGTCAGGTAGACAAAGCTTAGCTTGTTGGTTTGTTTCTTATTGATTTGGTTCCCTGTAAAAGTAGAGAATGTTGTTGGAGAAAGGTCACTGCTTTACATAGCCAAGGTGTGTCTAAAGTTTGGAAAATCAAATTACATGCTGAATGTCTCATAGAAAGTGGCTTTTTCTAGGTCTTGCCCCATGTGATACTTTCATGGGTGGTCAGACAGGATAGTTGTCCTATACATATGAAGGAAAGGCTGGTTGGATGAATTAATATCACAAAGGTCTTCACTAACTGGGGAGATTGGCAAGCAAACAAAAGGATGTTTAAGGCGCCTGGAGGCCTGGGGAGATGGTTTGAAGCAGCAATAATATGTGGTAGATGAGAGGACAGACGAGGGGCAGGGCTGCACTCAAAGGACTCCTCCCGAGAGGAGCAAGGAGCCTTGTAGTAGCATCATCATAGAACAAGCATAATCAAGGGTGCCAAGTGAACTCTACAATGCCCTAGTCACTAAAAAAGATGTCCCCGGTTGATCTGTAAGTATTTAGCTCCTAGTTTCAGGTCACCAAGATGCCAGTATAATGGAGAACTGCAAGAGACAGAGCAGTCCCAGGACTGAGAATGTGTTGAGGAGCACTGAAGGCAAACTTTGGAGCTATCAAACAAAGACATCTAGAGGGAGATCCCATTTAAGAATCCACAGATATGTGGCAGGATGATGGCCGCCAGAAGATGGTGAGACTCTGGGCAAAGAGTGCATACAACCTAGCAGTTGGAGCTCCCTGCTAATAAGACAGTAGTTAAGCTCCTAGACAATAAGGGCAGGGCTCCGGCCCCCTACCATGAGTGAGATTATAGCTTTCTCCTTAGGTTGAGGGATCAGTCACAGGGCATGTGAGTGAGCTCCTTACTTGGCTCAGCCCACGATGCTCTCATAAATGACCAATCCCAATAAAGGTTACCTCAGTCTCCATCCAGCTCCCTGCACAAGACTCATAAAAGCTCATCAAGCAGGGCAACATGCCCCATTCCTCCCTTAGAACCCTTCTGGCTCCTGAGAGTTCCTTCCCACTTTTCCTTAGTAAATCTACTTTCACTCTGCTGACTTCTTAACTGTATTCCCTTAGTCTTCTTGGGTGAGAGACAACAAGCTTGGAAACCACTGGCTCGGGTGTCTTTGATGGTCAGTGATTTTTTTTCAGGACCCTATCACTACAAGGAAAGTACAACAGGGCTGCAAAAGATTCTTTGTCACCCAGAGAAGCCACATCATTAACAACGTGATGCTTTGATGACACATTGAATTCAAGGACTCCTTTGCTGGTTTATGGTGTGTGTGGTTAGTTTGTGTGCATACATGTACACAGACATAGAATCTGATAAAACTGAAGTCCTAAAACTTCAGTAACAGAAGATGGAAGAGATAGTCACATGGTCTAAATCTTTTGTGTGCTTATTTTTAAATTAAATTATTCACCCTAAAGTTTTAGAAAATAGTTTCTGAATTTTAAAATTGCTGGATCCATGCAGCTGGCATTGTAGGTCACCAGAGACCAATAATTGTAATAATAAAAACACATTCTACAAATTATAAGCAAAAAGTTATTTTATATTATATATGGTCTAGTTGATCTTACTATTTGTTACATCTAGTCCTGGAGAGTCATGAAATGTCTTAGAACAATGCTAAATTGGATCATGTGTATTACTTTAATATTTGAACTCAATTGAGATTATATACATAAATTTTATATATATCAAGATATTGGACCTGCCACAAAAAGTTAACAGTGAAAAAAAAAGATGACATTCTAAGGATCTAATGCACATTGGGTTGACTATAGTTAATGATCCTGTATAGTTTGCTTGAAATATAACAAAATAGATTTTAGCCCCTCACTACCTAATATAAAATGATAACCACAAGTAGTTGAGGTGTTGATTAACTAGACTGTGGAAAACACATACAGCATGTAGTATATCAGTCATTATATAGTATGTAGTATTTCAGTATACCGGGAATATATATATATATAAATATATATATATATATATATATATATATTCAACAATTAAATAGTTCTGGAGGGGCTGATAGATTAATATAAGTTAGATTTAGTGAATATATAGGTT
>CAJQZJ010032307.1:3561337-3587847 GCA_907164525.1 Lophiomys imhausi
ATATAAATACTGGGTAAATAATTTAATTAGCCTTATTTTTTTTTACAATCTCATTTTATAATTATGATCAAAACCAGACCAGCTCATCTATGAAACTTCATGAGCATGAGGCAGCAGGCCAGGACACAAAGGGGATCAGGAATGAAGGAGACACACACTACCTCTCAGCTTCTGCTCTTCTTTTAAGGAAGGTTGTTTGGTATCTGAGAGTTTAAGCAAACATGCTAAGATTGAATGCCCATTATCACTGTAGTCATCCAGATAAGCTTCTTAAGGAAAAATCACTAGCCAGCACCAAGTTACATGCTAGGAAGAAGGCAAGGGTTTGTAATCCTGTCTGTACATGAGGGGCTGAAGACAGATGTATTGATCTGATTGGGCTTCCAAAATAAAAGAAGGTATTCGAAATTTTTGGCTGAATCATGGCTCTCAGGAGGTTTAAGCAATCTGGTCCTTTATCACTGAGCACCTACTGAGTTGTCAGGGTAATGAGGTGACAAGGCTCCTGACAACCCACGTGTGACAGAGCCAAATGGCTAGATGGGATGGGGGTCCATCAAGTTCCTCTGAAGCCTGGATTCTCTAGGAGCTGCCTCACCACAGGTCCTCTCTCTAGGACGAGGCCTGCCTTGGCTTAATGAGCTGACAGTTCTTCTCCATGACCACATTCCTGTGTGTTCTGGCAGTCAAGTCCATGCAGACCCTGGCCAGGTAGCAAATAGCATTTCTACAAAGACGCTCAACCCTGCTCCCTGGAAAACCAAAAACAGGAACCAAACAGCCCCAAGGAGGCCATGTATGGTTGTGTTTAATACAGGTTTTCTTAAAATTCAGTCTTAAATATTTCTAAGGAAAGGGAGCAGAGACCTTTTAAGAAAACTGTGTTTGTGCACGTATGAAAACAAAGGTCAGGAGAATGTGTTTCAGGTCAGGATATCCTTATCAAGTGGGAAGCATTCATTAGGGAGGAGGAGAGGGAGACTGGAGACAGGATTGGAAGAGCCTGCAGCTCTGGGGGTGGGAAGAGCCGAGGACAGACGGAGCTTGGCTGGCAGCAGCATACAGAGTATGTCTTCCTGTGAGGCTGACATCCTGCCCAGGGCCCAAGGAAACCCCTGGGAAGCTGTGTTTCAGTGTGAGGAAGGCTTTTTGTCTCTCTGTCTGTTTTCTTTTTCTTCCTAAGAGGGATTGAGATTCATTTTCCTAGTCTCCAGCTGTGGGGTTATAGATGTTTTTAGAGGGGCAGGAATTAGAAATGTAAAATGTTTATTCTGCTCAACTCTACATCATTTCTCAGCCCAGAAATCTTGTGCCAAGGCAATAGAGATGTTGAAGAAAATGAAACACGCCACCCTGAAAACATGCACACATATGGCCTCTCCCAGGTCCTGGATGAACAGTTCTGGTCCAAAGGCCTCAGTTCTGCAAAGCCCATGATCTGTTTCTGGCATTTCCTAAACAGTGAGGTTCTTCAATTTAGTGAGTGTTTGGGGAAGGGACACTGAAGGGTGACTGCAGCAGACATTCATTTGTAGATTTGCTTAGAAGCATTGTATGTTGTTCTGATAGCAAAGCTAAATAGTAAAACATTGCCGCAACAACAACATGGGTGAGTGACATCATGTCTTCATTCCAAAGGACTGAAGTATTGCACTGGGGCCTCCACTTGGGTGTGTGCTTCGTTGACCCTCCCAAGCTCTATGGCACACTGTGAAATAACTGCTCTTAGGGATAGGCTATGGTCTCACTGCCCACTAATCCTCAATTCAACATTGTCATACTGGGAGGTGTAGTGATTACATCCTGTACCACTATGACAAAATATTTGCAAAAGCAACTTAGGAAAAAAAGAATTTATTTCAGCTCAGTGTGAGGGACTATAACCCATCATGACCCCAGGGCAGGCACCATGTTACGCAGCTATATGATGTTGAGAGCATGTGCAGCTGCTTATTAATTGACGATGACCAAGAACCAGATAGTTTGAGCCCAGACAGGGTGACACTATGAGCCTTGAGACTATTTCTATGGCCCTATAGTTGTCAGCTTGGAACCATGTCCAAAAAAGTTCCATAACCTCCTAAACAGCACCAGCCATCAGCTTGGGGCCAAGTGTCCAAGTTATGGGAAATCTCAGTCAGGTCACACTTTTGGAATTTCCTATCCTTGCTCCATTTTCCCCCACTGCCTTCAGGCCTTTGGTGAGGGGCATGTCTTAGTAAGAGTTAACGGTGACTCAAGTTGTATACCTCAAGGGAGAGACTTGAGTTTCACTTTCAAGGGCATGCTCCAAATGACCTAACTTCCTTTTACAAGGCTGGGACTCAACAGTGTCATGCCGGGGCCCAAGCCTTCAACATCTGTGTTGGGGGACACATGTCCAATTCGCAGCATCCTTCTCTTGCCCTCTAGCCTTTCACAGTGAAATGACTAAGCAAAAAAAGCCTTTGGCAGATGTTAGCACTGTGTTCCTGGACTTCTTAGCCTCCAAAACCATAAGGTAATAAATCCCTGCTCTACAATCTACCCAGCCTCAGGGATTCTGCTATAGCAGTAGAAAACAGTCAAAGACAAGGTACAAGCTTTCATCAGCTTTCCTGCCTGACATCACTGTGGGAGGGCCAGGAGGGTTCAGAAGACCCCCCCAAAACAGGACACAGCTCAGTGGGCAGACTGGGAGAATGAGGTAGAAAGACAGGGACAACATACCATAAGTTGCTTTTCTGCCTGTTCTGATCTCTTTTTAATCCTTTCTTTACATATCTCTCACATAGATTCTTTCATGAATCTCTCTTCCCAGCTACCCAAGGATTTCTGATGTATGGAACTTCGCAAACTGTCAAATGGACAGGTGAATGGATTCCAACTATGTCATTCCAAAATTTACTGCTTTGAAATGGGAGATTTTGGAAGATGGAGGCATCAAGATTCCACTGAGGAAGAAAGAACACAAGTATTCTGGGGTTTTTTCCCCCCAAGAGCTCTTCTGAATTCACAATCCAGAAGACTGACAGAGACAGTGTAAAACTGGAGCCTTGCTCTGTGGACAAATGAACAGACACCAGAAACCTTGGCCTCATAGAGAATCTGGTCCAGCAGGTGCAGAACATGGATGCACACTTACAGCAGGTGAGACATTTCTCAGGTACTGCCCTTTCCTGGCATTTCCACATTTTTAGCTGTCTAAGATGTGTGAGTCAATAAATCTACCTGAGGACATTGTTACAGAGGTGCAAAAGGCTAAGATGAGCCACCCAAAAGGTATCCACTTAATAAATGGAGCTGCTTGGATTGGTGCACACTTATTCCTGTCCCAGTGACAGCATGAGGCCTTCGTGTAGAATAAAAATCATCTGAAAACTGAGAAACAAACCAAAGGCAAGAGTGAACAAAAAAGGAAAACAGTGCAGAGAAAATGTGTCTGTCATCTACACACACACACACACACACACACACACACACACACACACACACACATCCTGGCCCTGATAGCCTCTTTCTTCCCAGCTAAGTCCTCCAGACCACCTTACACATCCTGAAGATAGTTTCCAGCAGTCTGGGGCCTCCCATGAGGCCTGAAACTTGGACTCTAATCTGGTTTAGCTCTCCTGTGTACCTAGCTGACTGGTGGCTAGGGGAAGCACTGGGGAAGGGACCCAGTATTATCTGAGCTAAGTGCATAGGCTGATCCTGGGTGACTTGTGGGTATGAGTGTAACTGGCCTGCCCATGATGACAACCAGAGCCTACCTTGCCTGAATAAAAGGGGAAATCTGTAATGCTTTTCTTCTAAGTTCAGAAGGCAATTATAATAAAATTCAAGGTAAGTCAGAAATCAGGAAACTTCCACAACTTGATAAAAGACTAAGACCAAAAACATCCCGCTTCATAGCAAACATCCCTTTCCCACTAACACTGGGCTTTAGGCCCACATGGGAATTACCACTTCTGTTTAGACTCTAATGCAGGGCCTAGGCAGTGCAACAAGAAAAGGAAACTGGAGACCTAAAAGTGACCAAGACAAAGATGGAGGATGCCGTTTGCAAATATGTTTGTTACTTAGAACCCTACCTAACCGATGGTATAGATTGCTAATAACTCTAAAGTTCCCAGCAAAGTTCCCATCACCATACAGATTTAGTTATTTTCTGTATTATTAGTTTTTAAAAATGTAGAAGCTTAAATCAATACCATTTATCCTCAGTGATAAGGAATGGGTCTCTTGTGTCCTAGCACACAAAGATGCAACCAAGAGCTGATACTGTCAGTGCTGGGCAGATAGCCACTCTCACTGACCAGCCCTGGATAGCAGCACTTAATTTGACCAACTGACTCCCCTTGGCATGCCTCTGAGAGGCTGCTAGGAAACTGAATAAAACTAAAAACAAAACAAGAATTTCAGAGAAATGGAAACTGTATGGTGGGGTACTACCATCATTGTCATTATTTCAGTGCCTGTTTCCAGGTGCGGCTTTAATCAGTAAAAGAACAGTTTCTTCCCACCACATGCACATAAAATAAATGCCAAAAAATACATTCAAAAGAATATCCTTTCAAAGGGACACACAATTCTTGGCCCTCCCCCCACCCCGGTCCATTAGATCTCAATTCTTCCACTGAGACAATGATTTTATATCCGGAGCATAACATGAGGGCAACAGTGGTCCTATGGTTTGAGTGTTCACCTGAACTCACATGTTGGAACCTTAATTTCTCATCACAGCAGTGCTGGGAAGTAGGAACTGGAGACAGGTGCTTGAGCCAAAGATTAGCTGATACATTAATGGCTTTTCCTCTAGGGACTGGGTGAGTTATCGCAAGAACAGGCTGTTATAAAAGTGAGCTTTACCTCCCTGGCTTTCCCTTGATTTCAGCCCTTGTACTTTCTCCTACTACAGGTAGATAGCAGCCTTATCCAAACTACAAGTCTGCACAGCCAGGAGGGAAACAGACAGAAGAAGGCAGTGGATCTAATCACTAGGGGAATTGAAAAACATCTGGGTAAGTATCTACTGTCCTGACTGTCTACTAATGGAGCACAGTGGCTCAATACAGACCTTGCTCCTGGGTTCCATTGAATCAAATGACCAATGAAGCAGGGTGTGCTGGTACATACATGTAATCCCAGCACTCTCAAGCCTAAGGCAGGAACCTTGAAAGCTCAAACCCAGCCTGGGCTACAGAGAAAGACTTTGTCTCAAAAAGAAAAACAGTACGTGAACAGGAACTGCAGATGGAAACATCACCATCAGAATACAAGAGATGGAAGAGAGAATCCCAGGCATAGAAGATGCAATAGAAGAAATTGATACAATGGCCAGAGAAATTGTTGAATTAAAAAAATATATCTGACATAAAACATCCGGGAAATCTGAGACACCATGAAAAGACAACCTAAGAATAATAGATGAAAGAGAATTCCAGCTCGAAGCCTATAAAATACAATAACAAAATCATAGAAGAAAACTTTCCAACCTTAAGAAGGATATGCCTATAAAGGTACAAGAAGCTTACAGAACACCAAAAATATTGGCTCAGAAAAGAAATTCCCCAACCACATAATAATCAACACACTAAACATACAGAACAAAGAAAGAGTATTAAAAGCTGGAAAAGGAAAAGGCCAAGTAACATATAAAGGCAGACCTATTAGATGATACCCAACTTCTTAATGGAGAGTCTAAAATTCAGAATAGCCTGAAAAGATGTCTTGCAAGCTCTAAAAGACCACAGATTCCAATCCAGACTACTACACTGGGCAAAACTTTCAATCTCCATAGATAGAGAAAACAAGACAAAGTCAAATTTCACCAATATCTATACACAAATCCAGCCCTACAGAAGGTATTAGAAGGAAAACTTCACCCCAAAGAGGATAACTACACTTGTAAAAACATAGGAAATAAATAATCTCACACCAGCAAAACCAAAAGAAAGAAATTGCACACAGACCCACATGCACACACGCACACACCACCACACTACCACCACCAAAAACAACAACAAAAATTGACAATATTTAGTCATTGATGTCTGCCAATTTCAGTGAACTCAATTCCCCTATTTAAAAAACAAATAAACCAGAATACTAGAATAGATGTCAAAATAGAAGCCATCCTTCTGTTGCATCCAAGAAAAGCACCTCAACATCAAAATAGATATTATCATGGGGTAAAAGGTTGGAAAAATATTTTCAAAGCAATTAGACCCAAGAAGCAAGCTGGTATAACCATTCTAATATCTAACAAAATAAACCTCCAACCAAAATTAATTAAAAGAGATGGGGAAGGACACTTCATACTCATTAAAGGAAAAATACACCAAGATAACATCTCAATTCTCAATATCTTTGCCCAAACACAAGGGTATTCATATTTGTAAAAGAAACATTACTAAAGCTTAAGTCACACACCAAACCCCACACATTAATAGTAAAAGATTTCAATAGCCAACTCCCACTAATGGACAGATTATCCAGACAAAAACTAAACAGAGAAATAATGGAGCTAACAGAGGTTATGACTCAAAAGAATCTAAGAGAAAATTTCACCCAAACACAAAAGATTCTTCTAAGTACCTTATGAAACTTTCCACAAAAATTGATAACATACTTGGTAACAAAGCAAGTTTCAAAAGATGCATGAAAATTGAAATAATGGCCTGTATCCTATCAGACTACCATGGATTAAAATTAGATTTTAACAATAACAGAAATGATCTATAGCCTTTAAAATCATGGAAACAAAACAACTCTCTACTAAATGACTACTGGGTCCATGCAAAAAAGAAAGAAAGAAATTAAAGACTTCCTGGAATTCAATGAAAATTAAGGTAAAATACACCCAAATTTATGGAACACAATGAAAGCAGGAAAGTTTATAGCACTGTGTCCATTCATAAAGAAGTTAGGGTGATCTCATACTGGTAACTTAGCAGGACACCTGAAAGCTCTAGAACAGAAAGAAGAAAACACACCCAAGAGGAATAGATGGCAGGAAATAATCAAACTGAAGGCTGAAATCAATACAATAGAAACAAAGAGAACAATATAAAGAATCAATGAAAAAAAAAGTTAGTTCTTTGTAAAAATTAGCAATGTAGACAAACCCTTATTGAAACTGACTAAAATGCTGAGAGAAAATATCCAAATTAACAAAATCAGAAACAAAAAGGGGAACACAACAACAGACACTGAGGAAATCCAAAGAATCATTAGATAATACTTCAAAAATCTGTATTCCATAAAATTGAAAAAATGGCAATTTTTTGATAGATACAACTTACCAAAGTTAAATCAATATCAGATAAACAATTTAAATACACCTATAATCCCCAAGGAAATAGAAGCAGTTACTAAAAGTTTCCCAAGCCAAAAAAAAAAAAAAAAAAAAAAGAGCCCAAGGACAGTTTTAGTGCAGGATTCTACCAGACATTCAAAGAAGAGCAATACCAATACTACTCAAACTACTTTACAAACTAGAAACAGAAGGAACATGAACAAATTCCTCTTATGAGGCCACAGTCACCCTGATACCTAAAACACACAAAGACTCAACAAAGAAAGAGAATTACAGACCAATTCCCTCACATGAACATTAATGCAAAATATTCAATAAAATACTTGCAAACTGAATCCAAGAGCACATCAAAAACATCATCCACCATGATCAAGTAGGCTTCATTCCAGGGATGCAGGGATGGTTTAACATATGAAAACCCATCAATGTAACCTACCATATAAACAAATTCAAAGAAAAAAACCCACATGATCATCTCATTAGATGCTGTAAAAGACCTTGACAAAATCCAACACCCCTTCATGATAAATGTCTTAGAAAGGTCAGGGATACAGGGCGATACCTAAACATAATAAAGGCAATATACAGAAAGTTGATTGGCAACATCAAATTAAATGGAGAGAAATTCAAAGTAATTGCACTAAAATCAGGAACAAGACAGGGCTGTCTACTCTATATCTATTCAATATATTACTTGAAGTTCTAGGTAGAGAAATACAACAACTAAAGTGGATCAAGGAGATACAAATTGGAAAAGTAGAAGTCAAGGTATTGCTATTTGCAGATGATATGATAGTACACATAAGCAACACCCAAAATTCTACCAGAGAACTCCTACAGGTGATAAATACCCTCAGCAAAGTGGCTGGACACAAGATTAACTCAAGAAAGACAATACTTCTCCTATATACAAACAACAAATGGGCTGAGAACAAAATCAGGGAAACAATGCCCTTCACAATAGCTGCAAATAATATAAAATATCTTGGCGTAACTCTAACCAAGCAAGTGAAAGGCCTGTATGACAAGAACTTCAAGTATTTGAAGAAAAAAAATTGTAGAAGATATCAGAAGATGGAAAGATCTCCCAAGCTCATGGATCAGTAGGATTAACATAGTGAAAATGGCCATCCTACCAAAAGCAACGTACAGAGTCAACACAATCCCCATCAAAATTCCAACACAATTCTTTATAGACCTTGAAAGAACAATACTCAACTTCATATGGAAAAACAAAAGCCCAGAATAGCTAAAACTACTCCTGTACAATAAAAGAACTTCTGGAGGTATCACCATCTCTTCCAAGCCTTGGTACAGACCCATAATAGTAAAAACTGCATGGTATTGGCACAAAATAGACAGGTTGATCAATGGAAACAAATCGAAGACCCAGACATAAATCCATACACCTATGGACACCTGGTTTTATTGTTTGTTTTTTTGGGTTTTTTGTAAAGAAGCCAGAATTATACAATGGAAAAAGAAAGCATCTTCAATAAATCGTGTTGGCCTAACTGGATTTTTGCATGCCGAAGAATGCAAATATACTCATATCTATCACCCTGCACAAAACTCAAGTCCAAGTGGATCAAAGACCTCAACATAAAACCAGATACACCGAACCTGATAGAAGAGAGAGTGGAGAATAGCTTTAAACACATTGGCACAAAGACAACTTCCTGAACAGAGCACCAATAGTATAGGCACTAAGAGCAACAATTAATAAACAGGATCTCATGAAACATAAAACCTTCTGTAAGGCAAAGGTGATCATCAATAGAACAAAATGACACCCTACAGAATGGGAAAAGATTTTCATGAACTACACACCTGCTGAGGGCTAATTTCAAAACCACATAAATAACTCAAGAAACTAGACATCAACAAACCAAATAATTCAGTTTAAAAATGGTATCTAAACAGAGAATTCTCAACAGAGGAATCTCAAATGACCAAGAAGCAAGTAAAGAAATGTTCAACATCCTTAGCCATCAAAGAAATGCAAATCAAAATGACTTTGAGATTCCATATTACACCTGTCAGAATGGCTAAGACCAAAAATACAAGTGACAGTTCATGCTGGTAGGGATGTAGAACAAGGAGAACACTCCTTCATTGCTCATGGGAGTTCAAAGTTGTACAGCCACTTTGGAAATCAATATGGAAGTTTCCCAGAAAATAGGAATCCATCTACCTCAAGACCCACTTTTACCACTTCGGGACATACGCTCAAAGGCTGTTTCATCCTACCACAAGGACATTTGCTTAACTATGCTCATAACAGCTTAATTCATAATAGCCATGAACTGGAAACAACCTAGATGTCCCTCAGTTGAAGAATAGATAAAGAAAATGTGGTATAAAAAAACAATGACATCATGAAATTTTCAGGCAAATGGATAGCACTAGAAAAGATCATCTTGAGTTAAGTAACGCAGACCAAGAAAGACAAACATGGTATGTACTCACTTATACGTGGATATTTTCTATAAATTAAACAATAATCATGCTGCAATCTACAGACCCAGAGAGACTAAGTAACAAGAAGGATTCAAGGGGGAATTCATAAATCTCCACAGAAAGGGGAAATAGAATAGATATCATGGGTGGAATGGGGGTTGGAGGGGACAGAAGCAGGAGGGATCAAGTCAAGAGAGGATGGGGAGAGAAAGCACTGGGAGAGACAACTGGAATTGGAGGGCATCTCAGGGATGGGCTAGAAACCTAGGGCAAAGGAAACTCCCAGGAATCTACAAGGGTGACTCTAGCTAAGACTTCTAGTAATGGGAGATATGGAGCCTGAATGAGCCATCTCCTGTAATCAGATAAGACTTCCAGTAGAAGGATTGGGGCATCAACCCAGCTACAAAACCTTCCACCTACAATTTGTCCCGCTTGCAAGATGTGCTGGGAGTAAATGTGAAGAAATTGTGGGACTGACCAACCAATGACTGGTCCAGCTTGAGACCCATGCCACAACAGGGAGCCCATCGCCAATACTGCCTGGAGGGCCAGGACCCAGAGGCTAGGATAGAACCAAACATTACTGGCAGAAAAAAAAAGTCAGTGAAATGGTTCCTAATGATATTCTGCTATACTCGCAGATAGGAGCATACCAGAATCTAATCATCATCAGACTCTTCATCCAGCAACTGAAGGAAACAGATGCAGAGACCCATAGTCAACATTAGGTGGAGCTTGGGGGAAATACTTCAGAAGAGGAGGAAGAAAGATTGTAGGAGCCAGAGGGGTCAAGGACACCACAGAATCAACTAACCTGGGCTCATAGGGGCTCATAGAGACTGAATTGCCAATCAGGAAGCCTGCATGGGTCTGACCTAGGCCTTCTGCATATATATTATGGCTGTGCAGCTTCTTCAAGAAGAAATCTCTTCTTCTTGAAGGACTTTTAACAGTGGGAGCAAGTATTGTTTTTTGTTGTTGTTGTTTTGGGGTTTTTTTTTTAGTATCCCTCTTCTTGGACCCTCTTCCTCCTACTGGGTTGTCTCCTCCAGCCTTAATACCGGTGGGGGGGGGGGGGTCTAGTCTTAGGGTAACTTGATATGCCATGTTTGGTTGATATCCCTGGAGGCCTGCCCTTTTCTGATGGGAAATGGAGGAGGAGTGGATGGGTAGAAAGGGAAAGTGTGGAGGAGGACCAGAAGGGGAGGAGGGACACAAAACTGCAGTGAGGATGTAATATATGAGAGAAGAATACATTTTTAAAATATAAAAAACAAAAACACAGCAGGACTAGTGAGATAGTTCAGTAGGTGAAGGCATTTGCTGCCAAGGCTGACAACCTGAGTTTCCTGGAACCCACCTGGTGGAAGGAGAGAACTGACTCTTGAAAGTCATACATCTGTGTGTGCATGTATGTATGCATGCACTTTCATGACACACATACACACAGTCTGTCTCGTGGGGAGGACCACTGTTACACTTAGTGCTTAGTGTAAGAGAGAGTCAGAGAAAGAAATCCCCATATGCTTGCTCTCACATCCCAGATTCCTGGTGCAATGGGACAGTGCCACCACATACCTCTGGGAGGGAGGCTCTTCTCCTAGACTCTAGCAGAGACCTGATGCCTACTCTTTGTCTAAGCATCATAATCATGCTTCCAGGCCAATATATAAGGAGCAAACCTTCAGACCTCCTAGATTCATCCACTCACAGAATTCCTGTCAACTTTTCACACCCCTAAGCATCTTTGCTAGGATTGATCTAATCATCCAGTAGACATTTGCAAGCCTTCTCCATGTTCTATCCCTTTGGTCAGCTCCATGGTGTTACTTTCAGATCCTTGTTCTGTTTCTAATTACAGTCAGAATAGCAAAGACCTGTATTCAGAAATGATAGTTTGAATTCCGTAGGCTTCTAGAGCTAAAAAAGACTGGTCAAGGGAAAACTGCTTTCAACAATGTGAACAGTGGAGACTAGTAAGCTGTGCTTCAAAAACAAATACTGATAACACAAAAGTTTAATGTGGAGTATTTGCTGCTCACTCAGATGGTACTGTATACCTGGGCTGCAAGTCATACATGGGGCAATTCAGGGGCTTCATTTTGATGCCTCTATCATCACCAAAGTAGGCCTCTTCAAGGTTCATGGTGCTGAAGGAAGAAACAAGGGGGGGGGGGCACACCGTATCTCATATGCCTGCATGTATGTCTCATATTATAAATGTCCCCCAAGACTTGTGTGTTGAAAGCTTGACTCCAGTACAGCACTGTTCAGAGATAAGACTTTGTAAGAGTAATTGAGACATGCAAGCTCCTATCTCATCAACAGATTAATCTACTGATGGGTGGATTTGATGGGCTCTTGGGAGATGAAGGAACTAGGAGGTAGGACTCAGTTGAAGGAGTAGACAACAAAGGGTGTATCTTATGGGACTATATCTAGCCCCCTCTTCTCTCTCACTGTTTTTACTTGACTACCATGAGGCAAGAAGCTCCTTCTGCCACATATTCCCACCAACATGATGTTCTGCATCGCCATTGTACAACAATGAGCAATGGAGACAGTCAACTGTGAAATCATAAAACAAAGAGCCATCTTTTAAAAACAGTTTCAAGCTTTTTACCTCATTGATAAAAAGCTGAGTAACACTTTTCCTTACACCCACATCGTCCATTCATCTTGATAGGTTGCATGACAATTATCTCCTGCCCAGGAGTGGAACTGCCCACAGTGGGCTGGGCCCTCCCACATCAATCACTAATCAAGAAAAAATGCCTCATTGACTTGCCTACAGAAAATCTGAGGGAAGAATTTTCTCAATTGAGAGTCCCTCTCCCATGATAACCCTTGCTGTGTCAAGTTGAAAAATAACTAACCAGCACACCATGGAATACTCGTCTTCCTCAAATAAACGTAGCATAGAATACCAAACTGAATGTTTCTCTGTTTTAAGAATGAAGTGAAAATCGTCTACATGGCCTCTTTTTTCATCCATTCCTGAAGACTGTCCTCTACTCATTGTCCCTACAGAACAGAGAGCTCAGGGCAATGACTTAGTCCAGTCCTACCCCCATTGTATGGTTTCTGAAAAGAGCAACAGAGCTCAGGGGGCCCTGGCCATGACACAGAGCCTATTGGCAAGAATAGGCCTGGAATCATTCCAAATGACTTGCATGCATTAGGGATGACCTGTAGCATTTTCCAAAGGACAACAGAGTTGATGGAATCTTCTCCCATCACAGATTGCAAACAGCACACAAGCAGTGTGATCACTCCAGTCTATTTAAATTTTGATGTAGGGTAAGGAAAGAGAATATTGCAGTACAGCCATATCTTGAAAAGCCTTTGAAGCCCTCATTAGTATCCCTAAAAAAGTTGAGAAATTCAATTGATCTTAGAAATGTCACAAGAAAGTGCTTGATGACAAGGGTCAGGATGTTAAGTAAAGAAAAAGGAATTAATCTCCATTCATTAAGAGGATGCGAAAGTGACCTTTAAGCTACATCAAAGTCCTATCACTGAAGAAACAGAGTTTGTTATGAAGGCCTGTCTCAGCCCAGAATTCCCTGCAGACTCCCTTGCCACCTCCAGCCTCAGAAATATCTCTATCTTTCTACCCTTTCTCTATTGAGGCAAAAAAGTTAGGCTAACCTTCAGGAATGCAATTGTTGAGGACAGGATCTATGTCTTTTTTTTTCCTTTATTTTTATTTCTTCAAGTTACATCTCAATCGCAGTCCCCTCCCTATTCCCCCTCCAGTCCCACCCTCCCACCCTCAACCCCCCATCCTCTTCCTTTTTTTTTCTTTTAAGTTTAAGGTATATCTTATTTCCCCCTACAGTTTCTCCTTTCAGTCCAACAAATGGCTCTTTCTCTTATAATAATAAATACAATACAGTATAACAGAGGTAATTAGGCCACAGTTATGAGGGTTATATGGCTTAATGTACATTCCCAATGACCAGTCCATATGTATTTGGTACCTGACTTTAACATTCTACTATCTAAACATCTCCATGAGTTTAAAGTTCTATATCTGACTCAACATTCATACTAATTGCAACACAAATTTAAAAGTATCTTCTTAGATGTATAACACCTTCTTGACTCCTAAACAACTCAAAATCGCTGTAATGTATGGAGAGAAAATGGGAACTGTCCAGGCAGCCACTGGTATGTCATTTCTTAGTTTGGGAAGCTGCAGACCCTGTACTTCCTATAAAATCAGATATATTTATCCCTCTCAGGTCTCTGAGGTGATTGAAAAACAGATAGATAAGGATCTATGTCTTGAGAAAGTCAAATCTCTGTGCAGACCTGGTCACTAAGCAGTTAAAGCTCTCCTCTAACCGCTCCAAGGCACTCCCTCTTGCTAGGAAAACCTTAATCTTGAAGATTCCATTAGCCATGGTCTCTTTCCATTGTCTTACGCCCCAAAATGGCTTCAGAGACTGTTCCTGCTTATAGAGAAGGAAATCTCAGTATGGTTTTCTTCATCCCCCCCCCCATTGCCTCCACTCCCCTTCCTTCCAATATTACCTGTCCCTTGCCCTTTGCCCCATACCTCATCCTGCTCTGATCATTCCTTCCTTTTCTCTTTGATGGGGATTGCCAGTCCACAGGAGTCCACCAAGAGAAGGGCCCCAGAATGTGTCTCATTTTTCCTCTAGTAATGGTTACCAGATCCCTATCTCCCAATTGCTGTGTCTGTGAACCTCCTTTCTAAGACTCCACTCTGGGTCCCACACAAAGCCAAATGTTTCCCCATGTGTTCACCACCTTTATCCTGAGAATGGCCTCCGGCCTTTCTTAATTAGACCACAAGAACTTGCCATCCTTCTGACCTCACACTCTCATTCCCTCTCCTCTGCGATCCCATAGTGCCTTCCCTACCCCTCCCTGCAGGCACTGAGCCCCACATTGTATCATGATTGTTCCTTCTGTCCTACAGACAGAGATCATGCCCACATCATCTTGCCTGAAGGGAATAACAATGCTGAACACACACACACACACACACACACACACACACACACACACACACAGACATGAACACTCACACAAACATATCTACACATGTTATACATACACATACATCCAGTGCTGTACCACACCTTCCTAGTCGTTCTCATGAAAAACCAAGAAAATTCCCTGAATCTGGAAGAAACAAAGCTAGTTAAAGAATTACTAAGCTAGAAGAGATAATTTAGTACAGATAACTTAGCACAGATTGCAAAATATATTCTCAAGAGTCTTCTGTCCAGACAAGCATGCTTGAAATGAATAAGATAGACACTAGATTCTGAAGATCATGGAAAGAGAATGCAGATGTCTCCTTTATTGCCTACCTGTTGGGATAATAATATTTTAAATGTATTAAGTCAATGGAAAAGGTACTTCTAAAAGTAATTTAGATGTGGTGCTTTGATTTGGTTCGGTTCGGGTTTTTTGATATTATCTTACTCTATAGCCCAGGCTGGCTTCAGCTTTCCAAACACTGGGATTACAGGCATGAACCATGTCATCTTGTTTTACTTTTTTTGTTTAAATGTTGGTACTAAAAAGTTTAAAATTAATATAGTTCATTCACATGGTGTTTCTCTCCAATAATAGCAATTCCAGAAACCTTTCTGGAACCCAGCCACACCCCCTCTTGTGCACCTTCCCTCAGGATGCCCTAAGCAGATGTGATGGAGACCATCTGACTGCAAAGCCAAAAGTGCTTACTTTCTGGTGGTTTGTGAATCAGCTAGAGTTACACAGTGTGCCTGAGAGGCTAGGTGTAGCACTTACCATTGTAAAAGTTCAGTGAGCCATAATCCAGGAAACCACAAGAGATTTACTTCCAGTGAACAGAAAACACCCTGCTGAAAATTAGTATAAGGTTTGTTAGAATTGCCTTTTGTAGTTCAAAAGGAGGTTTCTCTGATAACTGAATTGTCAAATGCAACAACCTTTTAACAAGAGGATTTGTCTTGTTAGAAAATGTGAGGTGGGGTTAGAACCCAGCTCTCACCTTGGAATGTTGTGGGTTTTTTGTTGGTTGGTTGGCTGGTAATTTTCCCACACCTTTGGCAATGGAGGGGAGTTACTATTTAAGGACTAGTATTTAGGGAGATGATCTGCTCATTGCTGGGTTCAATGGTAGCTGAGTGATAAGCACATTTTCTTTCATGTCATCTGATTACCATGGTGTAAAGTTGAATGGTTTGGGTTAACCTAGGTTTTTTACTTCGATAGAGGAACAGAATTGTTGACTGACATTGGCGGTTTGGTGAAATCCTAGAACAAATTTTGAATTCACAGAAAGAGCTGCCCAAGAGCTTTTCCTGGGTCTCTTCTCAGTTAGAAAGTCCTGTTATCATCCCTACAGTTACATTTGTCCTATGAGACTGGGCACCTCAAATGCCAGAAGGTTCTTTCCCATGCTAACACTCCACTTTCACACAAGCTGAAGACTGAGATGTCACTGTTGACCCTGCTCTGGCTAGATGGCAGGAGTGTTGCCAGTGACCTGAATAGGATGGAAGAGGGGAGCAGTGGAGTGGGAAGGGAGGGCTAGCAACTCAAGACCTCAAGGGAACAGGAGGTCATCCGGTTCCAGAAAGTGCTTGGCAAAAGGCAGTGAGGCTTGCTGAACTGCAACGCAAACTATTGTTTCTCTGAGGAAGCCATCTGTTCCTGACTCAGGCCAGCACTAACATGAAAGTCACTGTAGCCTGGCCCCCAGTCAAGGCCTCTGGAAACACACCACTGAGTTTCACCAGCCACTTGACCTCCTGTCTTCTGAATGATGGGAGGAAAGCACTTGTCATGGTCTGTTATTGCATCTTCAGCACATTTCTCTTCTGTGGAACTTGTTCCCAAGCCACAGATGGAATCAGCTGAGATCTAACCAAAAAGAAAGACTGTTCTTGGGCCAACATCCAGGGAATGTGGGAGAGGAAGAGACAAGTGCTAAGGCCAAGCAGCCTGGAATCTAGTGCCCACACCCCCAACCCGTGGATCCTAATGCTAGGTTTGAGGCCTTATCCCGAGCTCCTGCCTGCTAGGCCTAAACCCTCCTCTTTCCCCTGCACACACTTGTCTCCTTAGGAAGGTGCTTTACCAGATGATATTCTCCTTCGTTATCCCTCCTTTAATATCTAATTAGGACTTGGGTGACAGTGTGGCACCTCTGTGCCACACAGGAAAGCAAACGGACTGTGAGCAGATGACTTGAAAAGGAAACCAAAAGCTTAAACAAATGGCTCTCATTCCTTGACAATATTTCCTTAGGACAGAACTGGGGACAGCACACATCTAGGTCCTGATGAAAAGCTTCTCAGGCCCCTTAGCCAAGCCCTTGCCAAGAAGCCCAGCATCCTAGGTTGCTCCAGTGGAGAGCCACTCTGGCTGATTCTAGACCCAGGACCCAGAGAACCAGCTTTACACAGGCTCTTTCTGCCATGGTGTTTTGTTTTGTTTTGTTTTGTCTTGTCTTGTCTTACTAAGGGTCACCCACTATCCTGTGGTCACAAGAGAGCTCAGGAGATCCACCCTGGCTCCCAGTTGTGACATGGCCTCCTCACAATACAGACTTCACAGACATCAGGACAGTACAGGACTCACAGCCCTCTCCAGAGGGAGGTGTGGCCATTTGCCCCCATCCAAGGACGCTGGTCCCTGGGATTAGTATCTCTAGAGTTGTTAAACCATCAATGGTCTCTGAATAGGATGCCATGTTGTTGTTGTTATTGTTTCCAAACTCAGAAATGAGTTGGGGAATGATTGAGGTGCTAATGACAATAACTGTCACAGTCAGAGTAAGAATGAATCAATCCCTGGAATACAACATTTAAGGAGTTACAAACATTAGGGTGGCAATCCTTTGTATAACCCAAAAACGTTGTGCCCTAAACAGTCTTGTGATGATCTCTGGCGTGTGAGAGGTAGAGCTGGACCACCCTAGGTCATCCTGGGGGCAAATACCACATCTCACAACTTTAAAAGCAACAAGACCTGTTCCTTGCACTTCAAGCCCCTTCCCAGTGATGCAGAAGCAGTCATGGCTCTCTCTTTCTGACAACCATCACTTCTTTCTGTCTCCTCCATAGTAGGAACCCCTCCAGAAACTCAGGCCACAAGGAAGGTGGGCTACAAGCCGACCAAAAATTCACCTGACATGGTGGAGTAAAAGGCAGGGAATGTGAGGAAGAAAGTATCATTTATGAAATAAATATTCATGTGAATTAGATGTCCTAGCCACTCTGTGGCCTTTGCCAACCCCAGCACAGAATACATGGGATCTCGGGTATCTAGGACACTCACAGACAAATGAGCAAGAGATACTGGTTTAGCTTTCTTTATCCCCTTCCTAACAATAACAGTGACCACTTTGTCTCCCTCTCTGTCATGATCCCAACACACCTAGAATTTCTCATACATACCATGACTATGTCCTAAGCACCTAAACCAAGCACCAATTCTTTGGAAGTGCGTGGGACTTCTGTCCCAGGGGGCAGAAAATCAAGGAGTCCTGTCCCCTCCCTTTGAGTCTCCTCTGTCTTTCTGTATTTTCTCTATCAATCAGCTGACATAGTATAGACTCAGCAGTTTACACAAAGCAAGATTATTGCTCATGGACAGACAGCCCAGGGTCCATGGTGAGCTTGTCACCCAAGTCTTGGGAAATTTCCAGGTGAATGGGGTCTCCCTGGACCATGATCTACTTGTGCTATATCTGAGAGACCCCAGAGAGCAGACCACCCAGGTTCTCATGTTCCAAGATCACATAGTCCCCTGGGCTAAAATTCTGAAGGGTAGACTTCTTGAAGGGGAACAAAGCCAGGCTGCTCTGACTGTCTCTCCCTATCTCGGGATGTTGTTTCCCAGCATGCTATTTAGTTATTCCTGACAGCAGGAGCGGAAGGCTTGGGAAACAGAGTGGGGCTGAAGCAGCCTTTGTAAAGGAATTGCCTTGCAATTCCCTCCCTCACCTGGATAAAAGGGATTACTGCAAAAGAGGTACTTTGAAAGGCTTCTCATGGTTGATAGCAGAAGGATGCCATTTGTAAAGTCATAATACTCTGGATTGTCACTCTTCCAGATGAGAGCCACCTCCTGGTTCTTCTGTAGGTCAGGGGAGTTTAGGGTGTTGCTAAGAGCTCTTGGAGGCCTGGGAAAGGGCCATTCCTTAATTATCTGGCTACCCCAGAGCCCCCAGGCTCCTCCTGCTCTCACTGTCCTCTGTAGAAGAGGCTCTGCTCTTCCATCTGGGGGAGCTGCCCCACCTCTCATTTCCTGCTAGCTCCCTTTGATCTTCTGAACTCTTTGCAGACATCTTTCCTCCAGGCGACCTTCCTAATGATCAAAGCTGTCCAGGGACCCGTCTATACTGATTCATCTGTGACGGACTTGTTCAGCACCATTTCATATCTTTCATGTCCTTCAAACTTCCAACTTCTCAGGCTGTGCCAACAACACAATTGGAACCACATTGGGGCACCAACCAGGCACCTCAAAAATGCCCACAGCAACTATTTGGGGTTACTGCTTCTCTGTGCTCACTCAGTACTGAGGCAAAATAAGAGCTACCTGAACATAAGTGCTGGGAGACCACACAGTAGCTCTCGTGATCAAGGTGCTGCTAGGTGCATAAAATTCTATTGCACTTCTCAGAACAATGGTACACTTTAAAAGTTACAAGTTACATGCTTCCAGAATTTTCTTTTTTAATAATTTATTTTTTATTTCTTCAAGTTACATCTCAATCACAATCCCCTCCCTACTCCCCCCTCCAGTCCCACCCTTCCACCCTCTTCCCCCTCAATCCCCCCATCCTCTTCCTTTTTTTTTTTAGTTCAAGGTATTTCTTTTTTCCCCCCAACAGCTCTCCCTTTCAGTCCAACAAATGGTTCTTTTTCTTATAACTATAAATACAATACAAAACAACAGAGATAAATAGGCCACAATTATGTGAGTTATATGGCTTAGCATACATTCCCAATGTCCAGTCCATATGTATTTGGCACCTGACTTTAACATTCTACTATCTAACCATCTCCATGAGTTTAAAGTTCTATATCTAACTCAGCTTTCATACTAACTTGCCTCACAATTTTAAAAATATCTTCTTAGATCCGGAACACCCTCTTGATTCCTAAACACTCAAAATTTAACTCTGAGACTCTAGCTATCTATTCTTCAACTACCTCAGAGACCTGAGAGGGATAAATATATCTGATTATATAGGAAGTGCAGGGCCCGCAGCTTCCAAAACTAAAAAATGACATACCAGTGGCGGCCTGGACAGTTCCCATTTTCTCTCCATACATTACAGCATCGATCTTCAGCCGGTTGGCTCCGTTTCTCTGACAGACATTGATTGTAGAGCAGGAATTATGAAGGACTTACCTACCCTGTCTTGGCAGAGCTAGGCTGTCGACTTACCTACTTCCAAGTTTTGTCCTTTTTGGACAGCAGTCTGTCTACAGTTGAAGCAAGGGGTTTTTCTTGCCAAGAGAAAGGCTTACCACCAATTCAATTATCTCCCACTGGAGATTCTTCGATGCTCATCTTCTACTTGGAGTAGAATAGGAGGTGCTGTCAGGAGCTGACATGTCTCGATATCAAAAATCTTAAGTTAAGAAAACGCTTCCAGAATTTTCTATTTGGCATTTTCCAGCTATACTTGAAGCAGGCAACTTAGAAAACCATGAATAAGTCAGGGTTACTATGCTATAACTCTTTACCCATTTTCTCACTGTTTGACAATAAGATTGTGTCCAGCTTAGTACTATTGTGAATAAGTCTGCCAGGGACCACTGAGCATCATCTTTTCATGGATATAACTTCAGTTTTCTCAAATAAACATCTCAGGATAGAGTTGTACAGTGATAAAAGATGCTTAACGCTCAACTGGCTAAGAAACTCCTAAAGGTTTTTCAAAAGTGATGGTAGCACCTCATCTTCCCTCCAGCAAGGTACAGAGCTCTAGGGACCCCACGTTCTCAGCAATGCTTGCTGTGGTCTGCTCATACTATTCAACTCTGTCATTGCAGTTGGTGCCCAGTGATGTCCACTGGGATGTTAATCTTTATCTTCCTGATGCCTGTGGATACTGAAAATACTATGAGTATTACATGCCCATTTGTGTGCTTGCTGAACATTCCCCAGGGACTAGGAAGCAGTTTCTAAAACCTTTGGAAAGTCTGGGGTCTATGTGCTGGTATCCCAGTTATAGAAGCTAGCACTGTCTCCTCAGCTCCTCTCAATGACCCTTCCAAATGTATAGTTCTGGAGCTTGGACTGCTGAACCTTGAACCCTAAGAGAGGGTCAGAGGGGAGGCTCAGCCTTGATCTCAAACACTTTCTCAACAAATAAAGGTCTCTCTCCCAAAAAGATTCTGAAAGCAGCTTTCACCCAAGTGACAGGAGATTTGCTAGAAGTAGAAGAAGCAATGAAAAATCTGTTCTCTGCTGACAGCTAGGAGACTTAATGAATTTGGACAAGTCACTCACCTGTAGAGGGATGGGAGCCACAAGAGGTCTCTCAACTACTTCTGTTGTAATGGATGCACTGGCTTCAACCCCCCTGGGATCGGGCCTTACCCAGACAAATGAGAGTAGCTATATTTTAGTGAGAGAAAACACCAGGCAAACTCGGATACTGGAGGCAGGATCAAAAGGGAATAGTAGAGGAGGGAGGCCCTCAGCTTTGATCTTTCTCCCTTCACAGGACATGAAAATAGAGCCAGGAGAGCTATATCCAGAGGAAAATTGGGTTTCTAATCTCCCAGGCAGCTTCCCAAGCTGTTCGTGCTCAAATACCTGGCAACTCTGTGCTTGAGTTGGGGCTTTTATTGAGGTGAAATTGGGCCTCCAGCTAGAGTTGTCATGGACCTGGCTAGAGGGTCCCCTACATTCTTCAATATGGCCATACCCATAGTGTGACCATTCCCATGGCATAACAATCACTCACTCTCCTAGCCTGACCCCCATGACTCCCACCTCTCTAATAGAGTCATGCTGGAAGTGTCTAGGCTTAGATGATTAGGGCAGGTGCTGGGCGTGGTGGGCAGGGACACTGGGAAGGCCTAGCAATGGAGGGAAGGGCACTCTTCCAAGAATGTGAATCCTGGAAGCAAAGAGAATACTCAGAGCCAGGATGCCTCTGAGGGAAGGTGAGCTGTGTCCAGACCTTGGTCCCAGCTTGTCCCAGCCAGGAGGCATTGCATCATTGTCCATACACGCTGGGTTCCTGAGGCAAAGTGAGGAAGGGGTGGATCCCTGAACCATGCAGGAAGGATCCAGATGTCAGGCCTGCAAACACACAGCTGAGCTCTCTTGGCAGTAGAATGGTGTGGTGATGACAACATTCAGAAGTTAGCCAGGCTCTGGGGAAATAATTATTTCTTCCTTCATGAGGCAGGTAGCTTTTGGGAGTGATGATGGAAAACTATTAATAATGTATAGTAAAACCCATTTGGTGACTCCCCGAGGGGAGGGGTGTTCAGGGACTTCACTCAGCAGCTGGGTAGATGTGAATGGCTTGGACATGTGGAGAGTGAAATCACTTGATCCACATAAAATTACAATGAATTTCAGTGCTAGACATCAGGTTCTGATACGCATAAGTGAGCACATGTGTGTGCATAAACTTCCATGAACATACACATCAGCAGGTGGGCTGCTCAGCATTGTCTGTGACCAAAGTACTGGAGATAAATAAATTTAAATGATTTGTTTGGAGGGTCCAGTACATGGTTGGCTGGTTACACTGCTCTTAGACCTGTGTGTGGCAGAATACTATGGTAGAAAATGTATCATGGTATAAGCCATTTGTATCATGGCAGTTAGGAGACAAAAAGAGAAATGGGATTGAGATCCCCAAATCGCCGTTAGGGCATATCTCTCCATCTCACTTCCTTTTATCAGGTTTTACTTATTCTTTAAAATTTGTTTTCTATTGATTATTTGTTTGTTAGGGGGCTGGGTATGTGCTCATTAGTGAATTTGGAGGCCAAAGGTATCAGATTCCTATGGAGCTAAAGTTACAGGCAGTTATGAGCCACCCAAGCATGGGTGATGGGAACTGAACTTAAGTCCTCTGAAAGAGGAGTATGTACTTAGAACTCTGGAGGCATCTCTATATTCCCAAGTCCCACTCCTTAAAGATTCAGTGTCATCTGTGGGGTGCCCTGAGTTGACATGAGCTCACATGACTGTGTACGTGGGTATCTGAGTGCCTCATGAGCAGGGATGGGCTTTTCCAGAGTGGCTCTCTGATCACTCTGTGGAAGTCACTCAAGGTACTGTCAGATGCTCTACTCTCTAGACACAGCTAGAGACTCACTAACAACGTCAAAAATTGGGAAGGGGTTTTATTTTTGCGAGAAACTTTTTCAACTACATTTCTCTGAATCAAAAAATATCCTCCCGGAGCTGGAGAGACGGCTCAGCTGTTAAGAGCAGTGACTGCTCTTGCAGAGGGCCCAGGTTCAGGTCTCAACACACGCATGGAAACTCTAGCTCTAGGGGATCTGACACCCTCAGTCACCAGACACGCATACAGTGCACATGTAGGCAAGACATACACAAAAATAGAAATAATTAAATCTTTAAAAAAAAATCTCGCAGATCAGTTTTCAATTTGTGATTGAAAAAAAAATCAATGGTTTTTCTTATTTTCTTTTTCAGACAGCTTTTCATGGCTAGAGCCTGGTCTTTGTGATACCTAGTGCCTCTCATTCAACCAATCTCAAAATTATAGTTTAATTACACATGATGCTTGAAAATGCTTAAACATGCAACCTGCCTGAGTCATAACAGTGAGTCTTGATAATACATTGAGCCTGGGGTCATGTAAGGCCATGGTTTGTAAGGAGAGGCGTAGAGGAGACTCAGGATAGCTCTCTCCACAACCATAGTGCTGGCCTCAAGACCCACCTTCAAGAATTGCTTCCTGAAATAAGCTGAAGGCCTGGACAGTGCCCAGTGGCCAGTACCATATAACGGTGCTCACTCTCCCTGGTCTCTAGGGACATAAAAGGAAAGCAAGAGGCCATCCTCCTTCTTTGTGCTTAGGAGGGTTTTACCCTCAGTTCACATCTACTATTGTCATCTTGGAATCCTGGGATTGCTGTGGCCTACAAGATTTAACTTGCAACTTTTAGATTTAAATAAAATATAAAGGTTATATCACACTGCAGCATGCTTGCTCCCTCAATTCCCTCCCGATGACAGGCAGACTCCTCCCCAGCAAACTCCTCTGATTCTGATTTGCCATCTGCCTCTCAAAACCTGATCCATCATCTGTGTCATCTCAAGCTTTTCTCTGGAAAGAAACTCTTGAGGCACCTGTTTCACTTTGGAAGAGTTACCAAGTTCTTCCTTACAGTATCACCAGGACACAGACAGAAAATGTTTTCTACTTGGAAGGTTTCAACTAGAAGGGGAACATATTCAGATTGAGGGAACAACTAGCATGACACAAGACCCTGGAATAGACAGCACCTGAGAACCGGTGGGGGAAAGGGCAGGGGTGCCCTCTGTCATTGTGTCCCTTGAGACCAGACCTGGCAAGATGGTAAAGTGCAGCCACTATCTGACAGGTGAGCTGGTGAAAGAAGGGCCACAGCCTCCTTTCCCGCTCCTTGCCTCCTCCTCATTCTTCCTGAGCCCAACAGTGGACACATGATACAGTGTGCAGAGGCTCTGATGTATGTAGGACAACTGAATTAAAAACAGTTGTAGTCATCTTATGCAGAATGTCTTATTTAGAAGTTATCAAACATACACGCACACACACACGCACACACACACAAGCACACAAAACACGCACACACATACACAGTCCAGAAAACACTCAGCAGACTGAAACTGTTTGCCAAACCACTCACGGCTACTGATTCCAGCAACAAGGACCTCCAGTTCCTGCCGGAGTCTATCTGTCTCTAATTTCTCAGCACTGGTCCGAGAAGTATGCTCCACTGTGTCTGGCTTTTCACATGAACTCTGGAGTTTAAACTCAGGTTCTCATGTTTGTAAAGCAAGCAGTTTACCAAGTGTGCCATCTCTCCAGAGTCTTAGAATTCTTACTGTGAATAAGTTCCTCTGATTCCCAAAATCTGATTAACACTATTGACCACAATGATCCTCCATTGTATCCCCACACAGGTGGCTTCCTGACTGGCAGTATTGATTTTCCAGTGGCCACAGGACACATATATGGGTACCTCATAGTCATCACAAACTGAAAGGATTCATGTGTGCCTGTTTCCTCCGCACAATGGCTACAGGCAGACCCCTTGACTCTTCGTTTCCCTCAACCTGATTAGCAACACTTTGATTACAGTCTCCAAAATGCACCTCACCTGTAGTCTGTATTTTCCTTTCCTTGGACCCATTATATCCCCCAGCCACTGTGATCTCTTTTCCAAACCACTTCAAAGGCTCCAACTTGCCTCCCCTCCCTCTTTTACCTCCCAGTCTCCCTGACTCCATCTCTGTAGCCCATTTCCAATGGAACCACAAGAGGATACCCTTTGTGTGTGCTGATGACATCACTACTCTGCCTTAAGTTCCTACTGGCCTCCTCTTGGATAAGAACAGCATTCTTTTCTGTCTCTTGCTACATGAGGCCATGCATGGCCTATCTTCAGAGACTCCTTGCCCTCAGCCATTTTCTAACATCAACATGGAACACCCTCCATTGAAGTCATCTTTTTGCCAGGTTTGAGCACTCCCAAGTCCTGCCCACTTCAGATTCTCTGTACTAGCTATTCCTTTGCCTAACAATGATTTTCCTTCCTCTTCTTTTAGGATTTGGTGTACATGTCTGTGCTCTGAGGGGCCTTCCCCTGATGACCTAAACCTAAGCTTCATCCTCATACTTTTTAGTCAGTCATTCCTTGTGCTTTATTTACTTGCAAATGGGGCAGCCAGGGTTCTAGGTTCTGTCTCTTCTGTTTCTTTTCTTCATTAACACACAAATGTGTCCCAACCATCTTCACCCACTTCTGTAGGTGCGTGTGCACACACATGTGCATGTCATCTGTTCTAACCACTCAAATACAAGAGTTAGGGTTGGGGTTAGTCTCTTATACTTTGCTGCATCTCAAATGTAAAAGAACACACTTGACACTAAATGCAAGTTGAGTTCACATAAATCAACAAATGTGTGACTGAGTATGTAAACAAGTGAGTGAGTGAGTAACAGTGAATAAATGAGTGAGTGAATGACTAAGTGAGAGAATGAGAGGAGTGACTGAGTGAGTGACCATGAACCATGGAGCAATATCAAGGACATTTGCAGGGTTTTCATTTGTAACCCTTAATAGCTGAGACACAATACTGTGCTGGTTTGAATAAGAATGATGCCCATAGGCTCATACAGTTGAATGCTTAGTCACTCAGGACTGACACTATTTGAGAAGACATAGAAGAATTAAGAGACATGGCCTTGTTGGAGCAGGTGTGGCCTTGTTGGGGGAAGTGTATTGTGGGGGTGAGCTTTAAAGTTTCAAAAAGCCCACATTAGGCCCAGTCTCTCTCTCTCTCTCTGCCTGCTGCCTGCCTTTATGTAGCTCTCATCCACTGCCCCAGTGCCATGTTCTTGCTGTGATGATAACAGAGTAACCCTCAAAACTGTAAGCAAGCCACCAATTAAATGTTTTCTAAAAAATTGCCTTGGTCATGGTGCCTCTTCATAGAAACAGAACACTAACTGAAGGGGCTGATAGGTTAATATAAGTTAGATTTAGTGAAT
>CAJQZJ010032307.1:3588247-3606127 GCA_907164525.1 Lophiomys imhausi
TAAATAAGAGTTAAATAAATAATAATTTAAAAGTTCGGTTACAACTAACTAAGACATATACCAAGTATGTGACCTCTCAGGAACACTGAAAAACATGACAAAATTCCAAAACATGTCAGTGACAGGAAGGAGGCACCTTTACCCACAGACTCAAGGAAAGGCAAGCTCTCGCTTTTCACACCAAATTGTTCCATAAAGTGCTGAGACATCAGGTTAACTCAGACTTCTGCTGAGTGTATCAGGGGTAATGGTGACATGATTTATTCCTAGGATAGACAGCAGGGAAGAAGCCATTCTGGAGGCTAAGTGGCTTTGACCACCTCACATAAACACACCTATTGTTCTACGGCTGCCTCTAGAGTTACTGAGCTAATAGTAAGCTTCTGACTTACTTAGTAGTAATCACCAGGGCTTGGCAAGATGGATGGGTTAAGGGTGAGGAATTTGTTCTACCTTGCCCTCTCTCCCCATCACTGCCATCTAGCATATCCACTAGTGGCCTAAAAGTAATGAGCCTACTCCATAAACATTTTCTCTTTGTAAGTTGATCATCTCAGGTGTTGGACATAGTGATGCAAAACTGACTAGTACAGTTCTCTCCAGAAAGATAGCCAAGTGTGTTCACTTCAGGATTTATTTGCTATATAAAAAGCAACCAAATAGTTTGTGACTTCAAATAACCATGTTTTACATCTTCTACTGTTGTGGGCTGCTTGGGCAATTCTCCCAGACTTCTCTGAGATCGCTTGATTGCTGGGTTGGGCTGGCTGGTTCAGAGCAGCCTTAACCCCATGACTGGATGGTGCCCAGTGCTGTTGTCTGGGAAGCCTCAGGCCCTCTACAGTCTGCTCTAGACTTTTACCTACCAAAGAGGTCTCAAGACCTGAGGAAGTAGAATGGTGGTTATGGGGGCTTTTGAGGCTGCAGAACTTGAATTACACTCCTTCCTATTCTGCTCATCAAAGCCACTCACAGCCTGTCCAGATTCAAGGAACAGACAATCAGGCCCCACTCCTAGACGAGACTGGTAGGAGCATCACATGGTGAAGAGAATGCAGGAGGTGGGACACTATGGGCCATTGTTATAATCTCTATCACGGTGAAAGTCAAAGGGCAAGTAGAACTCAGAACAAGAAGCATGCTAACTTCTTTACTTTTGGGGCATTGAGGGGGATGTTGAGATAAGGCCCACTCTTCAGCTTAGGTTATCCTTGAACTCTTTGGGTAGCTAAGACTGACACCAACCTCTGGGAAAACAGACATGAGCTACCATACCCAGCTTACATGTTGACTTCTGCAGGTATCCCCCAGAGATCCTCTGTCACCCAAGGGCCAGTCTGTCAGACATAGAAGGGTGGCCCCAATGCCAACACTGTCCCTTTGGCACAGGATTATTAACATATTGCCTTCAAGATCCTCAGCAAACAGCTATCAGGAACATCTCCCTGTGGCCTTTACCCAAGATGCTTCCCACACAGAAATGCTTATTTCAAATAATCATCTGAGGCTACAACACAGACAACACAGGTCAGTTGCTCACTCAGCAAACACGCCCATGAGGAAATGCGTTTTCCTGGCCTCATTTTGAGCCAAAGGTAAATTATTCACTATTATTCCAAGACAGAAGTTGGTCCTTCAAGGCTCCTCTAGACTCTGACTGACTTAAGCAAACATGGGTTGCTTGTGGGCTGAATACCTCTGGATCAGCAGTTCTATTCCCTGAGGGATGGAGCATGCCATACCTCTTCCAGCCATTGAACAAACTTTCAGAATACCCAGAGGACTGCTCAGCACAAGACAGATCCCAATGCCCAGGAACAGAAGCTCACAGTGGTAGGCGAAACTGAGTGAGAAGCAACTTCAATGCCGTCTCCTGACAGCCAAGCCTGTTAGCTCAGGAGCACCAGCCCGGTTTTCTAAACAAGCACATCAAGGTCCTGGCAAGTCACAATAAATAAGTGTCTCCTACTTTTTAATACTACCATATCTGGCAAGAGTTTAATGCACTCTGACCAGCTATGGACCCCAACCTAGCAAGATCTTCCCTGTGTGTCTTACTCACACAGCCAATTCTGGTTAAACAAACAAACAAAAACACCTTCACACGTACCATGCAAGACTACACAGAACAGCCAACAATCTTGTTCACAAGTAGCATGATCTGAAGCTGGCTGACTTAGGAAAAAGGAATTGGAGGCTCAATTGGTTAATGAAATAGTAGGAATAGGTTCTCACGTTCTATTATACAATAGGGTAGCTCTTATTAACAATAATATATTAAGAGGAGGACCTAGACATAGAGACCTACTCCTAGCCAAAAAGCTCTCTGGAACTGATACCAACTGGCAAAGGGAAAATCAGTTTTCTCCAGTGGAGTGTCACTAGGCATATCATCCACACTCCAGGGCAGGTTCCCTAGACAGGAAGTGTTGGCTAACACAAAATCAACTCAGTGATATTTTTGTGGACTTTTTGGTTCATTCTGCTTTGCTCTGTATGGGTGTTCTTTGTTTGTTTCTTTGTTTTTTATCTTATTGGTCTTCTGTTTGTTTCAACTTTCATTTTTGTGTTTTTGAGGTTCTTGGATTTTGTGTATTTTGGTTTAGCTTTCTTTTTATTTTCATTGTTACTGCTCATTCTTTTGAGAGAGAGAGAGAGAGAGAGAACATAAAGTTGGGTAGGTGGGGAGGAGTGGAAGACCTTGGGGGGACTTGGGGGAGAGGGAACACATGATCAAAATATATTGGATGAAAATTAAAAAAAAAAATACATTGTAGAGCTGAGGATGTAGCCCAGCTGGTAATGTGTGTTTTCTCAGAATGCATAAAGTTCTGGGCTTGATCCCCGGCATGCATAAAGCATGGTGACACAGACCTGTCACTTCCTTTTTGGGAGGTGGGAAGAGGTGAGTCAGAAGTTTGAGGTCATCTTAAGTACATATCAAGCTCAAGGCCAGACTAAGATACATGAAATCCTGTCTCAAAAGGGAGGGGGGGGTAGGAGCAAACAAGAGAATTTGGGATGTTCTCACCACAAAGAAAGGATAAATATTTGAGGTTATAGATATGTTAATTACGTTGATTTGATCATTATGGGGAGCTTAAGTGTATGGAAACTTCACAATGTCATTCATAAATTTGTATAATTTTTATGAAACCATTTGGAAAACTAAAGCCTAGAGATGGTGCTCAGCAAATAAGTTTAAGTTTTAAGAAAGGAGGGAAAGAAGAAACCTAACAGAAAGCTATGAGAACCATGTGGGGTTTCTGGCTCTTTCAGTGTTCCCACCCTTCCTGACTGTCAAAATCATGCTGTGAGAGTCACTTGCTTGAAGGAAGTTGTTACTTTCATTTTATAACTCGGTCAAAGTAACCGTCCTTTTCACCCCTTCTCAGACCGCCCTGTTTTGCACTGAACTCAAAAATATTTCTCAAGAGAAAGGCACTGAACTAGACCTTTGGAGTTTTGTGTTGCTGTGGGCAAAGTACCTGGCAGAAAGGCTTAAAAGGAACAAGGCTTTCTTTGGCTCATGGTCTCAGAGCTCTCAGTTCACAGTTGATTCCCTGTATGCCTTTGGCCACAAAAATGACCAGAGTGTGTAGTTGGAAGAAGTGCTCTCATAACAGAGAAAGCAGAGTATGACAGGATGTCACCAATGAGAACATGTCACCAAGGACACATGCCCCAGTCACCTACTTCCTCTAGCTATCCCCACCTCCTAAAGTCCCCACAATCTCTTAAAACAGCCATCAGCTGAGACCTTATATTCAATACATAAGCCTGTGGGAGACATTTCCCATCCAAATCATAACAACCACAAAACTGAACCACCCACCATCCTTCCCTTTTGGGAAAGGTCCAATGATTTCCTACAGTATTTCTGCTTGTGACACTATGTCTCCATCCACTGGAAGTCTTGGAGAGGTCTTAGGAGCAAGGACACTGGTACAAAGGACCCCACTCCCACCCCAGCTAATGGGCCATTTTGTCAACTGCTTGTATTTGAAGAAAATTCAATCCAAGCCCTTTTAAATTTTGTTTTTGTCTGCTCTGTTCTTCCAAATAAGCAGCAATTAAGCTAAGAGTGAGAGGGTAAAGCCAAAATAATCTTCCCCGGGCTCCTGTTGCATCCAGAGCTTGCACGGAGCAACTGTGCCTGTTCATTCTGTCCTTCACCCTTGCCAGCAGAATCCAGACTTCCCTAAAGTAAGGAGCAGATGTTGTAAATGGCCCAGAGGGTGATGCATGAAGCTCCCACACACACAGCTGTGTTATGGCCAGAGCTGGAGGATCTGGTTTTCATTACATTTTGAGGCTCATGTCACCACATGGATGTGTTATTCCTTGCTAATCTTAGACATTCTCATTCTTAAAATGCAGTGGAGATGCACTGCATACATTAATGGTCTGGGCAGATAGTCATACCAATAAAATGCCTGCTATGCAAGCATGAGGATCCAAGTTCTATCCCCAGCCCTACATAGAAAGTGGAATGTTATGGTGGCATGAGCTAGCAATCACAGGGCTTGCAGCTCTCTGGTGCTTCCTCACCAGCTAGTCTTATTTAATTGGCAGGCCCCACCTAGGTTTCACTGAGAAATGAAATGCCATCTTAGGAAAAAATAAAATAAAAACCAACTTGGGAGCAAACAAGGCAGGAGCTGGAGAGATGGCTCAGCAGTGAAGAGGAGATAGTACTCTTGCAGAGGACCCAAATTCAGTTCCTTGTTGTCAGCTCACAACTGACTGGTCTGCATAGTGAGTTTCAAGCCAGATACAAAGTAACACCCTCTTTAAAAAGAGATAAACAAAAAAGGAAAAAGATGGACAGCTCCTGAAGAATGACACCCAAGGCTGACCTGCCTGCCGCCTGCACATTCATGAGCACAGAGATTGGATTCTGCAAAGAGCACAGTGAGACTGAAATGTTGTTTTAGTCCTGGGGTGCTGAAGAAGGTGGCTCAGGAGGGATTTGCTGCTGCAGTGAGCCTCAGCCTTGTCTCCATCTTATTCCTGCCAGTTTGGAACTCTGCTCTCATTCAAATTTAAGCCTTATTCACCAGAACCATAGCAGACACAATTTTCAAAAAAAAAAAAAATTCTATGGCTTTGATTATTTTTTCTTAGCAGAGTCCAACTAACAGGGAAGACCCAGGACTCATTGGATACATTGAAGTTTGGCTTTCCCCATGAATAAAAGAATTGAGCTTTAATTAAACAAAGTGTCATGGAAAAAGCCACAGGGGACAGTGTTGACTACCAAACACTATCTCCTGAGCTCCTCCCTGCATACATTTCATTCATTTACTCATTCATTCATTCATTCTTTAGCAGAAGTTTCAGAGTTTGTTAAAACTGTGACAATCCAACAACAAAAGCTAGAAAGGGGGATGGGACTGACAGGAGAAAGAAATAAGAATGGAAATTAACAGAGTGTGGGAGCAATGCATGTAATCTCAGCACTCAGGAGGCTGAGGAAGGAGCAATGTGAGCTCAAGACTATCCTGGGTTATATGGTGAGACCCTGGAAAAATTAGGTGGTGAATTCAAACATGGAGAATTTGAAAGGACATTTGTTCAGTTACTGATCTACTGGCAGAAACAGTTGTAAATAATTAAAGATCCTAAAAGCAAAAGAGAGTCTTTGCTTCCCTAGTTTTTATTGTTATGTTTTCCCTTTGTATTTTTCTAAATAGAGTTTCATGTATCCCAGACTGGTTATGGAACTAAAGATGATCTTGAACTTGTGGCCCTCCTGTGTGTCCCACCACAGCTGGTTTACTTGGTGCTGGAACTGAGCCCAGAGCTTCAAACATGCTAGACCAACACTCTACTGACTGAGCTACATCTACAGTTCTTGCTGAGCGTTTAGATGTGGGTGTGACACAGAGGGTGGTGCAGAAACCTCCAAGTTTATATTGATTTCCTGGGGCTTTGAACAGGTTACCAGAAGCCACTGACATAAAACTCAAGTTCATCCTCTTATGGGTCTGAAGGTAGGCGATCTGAGGGGCATCTCAGGCTGACAGCAGTCATTGGCAGGTGGTTGAGTACTAGAGATAGAGAAGGACCTAGAAAAAAAGGTACAGGCCTCAGAGTATGGGCATGCCATGTCTGCCCTTACCAACTGGCCTCTTCTGTGATTTAGATCCTCCCTGCAGCCCTCCACTGGGAGCTGAGGCTTCTCACCCCTGGTTTCCTATCTATAGTGGCCAGCATCATAAATTCTACCCCATGGGCTATTGTAGAGAGGCCTGGAAACAAGGGCACACACAGCCATAAAGAGTCAAGCAATAGAAGCAGACTCCAGAAACCGTTTAGAGCAAGGATTTTGCTTTACAAGATAAAAGAATCAGCTGTTTGGAGCTGCTGTCAATCATGAATCCTGATCATGAATAATGATACGTTTGCAGTCGTTTGACAAAAGTTCTTTAAAATAAAACATGTCTGATCTGATTTCCAAATTGCAGGGTTCGTTCCTAAGCAACACGTAGATGCTTTCAGAAATATTGACAGGAACAAAGGGAACCAGACCTTTTCTTAGCTTGGGTTATGCTTGGTGAGAAGCAGCTGAGGGGTGTGTATCTGCCTTTCACCACTGTCATGATCCAGCCTCGGAGATCTCAAGGAAAAATTGGCCTCAAGGAGATTAGAGACCCTTAAGGTAGGCCCCAGCCTTGTTGAGCTATATGCCTGATATTGGAGCTCTGGTGGAATGCTATGTTTTGCCTCAATGTCAAATCCACAGACTAGCCCTTTTGCATTGCCTTAAGGCCCCGCATGTCAGTAAAGCTAGCTACCAGCCATTGTTCCTGCTCCAATCCCAAAAGGTCCAAACACCACATTTTTGCTCAGTTATGGAAGCATGGTTTCTGTGGGTCCCTACATCAACACAGTACAGTGGCTGATCTCTGGTGTCCTGGACCCATGTTCTTCACATACATGAGCAGGATGGCTCCTACCAGGCTCTGTGTTCCTCAGTCCAGATCCTGTGGGTCTCCAAGTACCTGGCCCATTTCCACACCCAAACCAAGATGCCTCCAGAGCTGGTAAGCAAATTGGTCTTGTTTCCATTAGGTGTTTCCCATTTCCACATTGTGCCTTCAGAATACTACCCTTTCCCCATGGTTACCAATAGGTCCCCATTCAGTTCTTATCACTACCTTCTGTTCTTCAGGGGGCCATTTGCAGCTCAAGTCAACAGCAAGGTCTATCAGAGTTTGATGTTGTTGGTGGTGTTTTTTTAAATCTTTTTTTTTTTTATTCTCAGTTGCTTGTTGTTGTCCAGATAATAAAAACCAACCACACAAAACTGGATCCCACCCGTTCCTTCTGCCCTCAGCTTACCTCTTGAGTCTGGCAGGGGGTGGCCAATACCACTGGGAGAAAAATGAACATTGGCTCAGAGAAGGAGGTACCTCAAAAGAAAGAGAAATTAATTAAGTGCCCTCCTCTCCCACTCGCCAGGGTCAGGTTCTTTTCCCTAAGGAGCCCCAGCTTCTGATGTCTGCCTCTCCAGAATTTGGTTAGATGGTGCCAGGCCAGGACCCTGAAGGTCTCTACTGGGGGGGCCAGGGGGGAAGCAGAAATTGGTGTCTGGAGTGTGCTCAGACCCAGGATCTGGGCAGGGATGAGACTTCTGAGTTAGAAGAGCCAGCCCTGCTGAGGGTGACAGTGCTGAGGAAGCTCCCCGGGTGAGCTGGTAAGGAGTGTTCACATTCTACTTCCAGCCACAGGGCGAGGAGTCCAAACTAGCAGATGAGCCCACTCAATCTGTGGAGTTGGGGGTGAGGGATGGATTGTTCCACAGAACAGATGAGTCCATTATCCAGTGTTGGGTGGAGAGGGAGAGAAGGTCGAAAGAGACCACTGGGAAAGGGATGGGATAGAATGTCTCCGGCCCTTGTATCAGATGAGCTGCTTGAGTTAAGAGGAGATAACTGACCCAGAAGACAAGATGGTGGGTGAGGCTCTGTAGAAATAGGGTATTTAAATTATTTCCTAGTATTTATATTATATTTAATTGGTCGGTGGTGTTAATCCTTAACCCGTCATTATAAATTAGCACACAGAGATACCTGAAGGATTTCAACAAGCTTTGGCCTGGGTTGTGCAATCTTAGCCCATCTAAGCCAGTTCATAATTCTATTACCCAAATATGACCCCAAATATATGTTCTGCCCCTGGACTGCTATTCTCCACACTAAGCCGATGTTCCAGGCCATGTGGCATGATGTTCTTTTCTCTAATCCATGGCGTGTGCCCACCTTCCTGCTGCAGCTGCTTGTCTTGGAAGCAGGAACAATTAATTAACATTTAGAATGCATAACATCACCCCATCAGTTCCCTCCTTTTGTCTAATAAAAAGGCTAATTTTTTAAAACTCATAGTAAAAACAGTAAGAACAGATATGAAACAATCAAGAAAACCATATATAAAAGTTACACACATGTTTAGCCTATGTGTATCAGGCAATCTTGAAGAAGAAAAAATCATCTATGTGTGATTAAAGTTCTGAACTTAAATGTTTTCTATCATGTCCTATATTTATAAGCCTAAAGATTTCATTTAGATTTGAAAATGCTATTTTAAATTCTAAACAACTCAAGTTCAATTAAAATTATATGTCTATTCTGCCTTCAACTCCATCAAAGACACAAGAAGGGATAAAGTTATTATTTGAATGAGTAAGAAGTACAGGACAGTAGCTTCCAAAAAGAAAAATGACAGTTTTCTGCCTAGACAGACCCAAATATCTCTCGATACTGTTGGAGCATCATCTTCAGCCTTCTGGCCAAACTTTTCTCACAGACATAATTGCGCAGCAGGAAGTAAGAAGGATTTGTCCACTCTGTCTCTGCAGAATCAGACCACTGACTTACCTGCACTTAAGCTCGAGTCCATCTTTGGACAGTATATAGTCTGTTGAGAGAGCAGTGGCATTTTTGCTCAGTAGGAATTATCTCCTGATGGAGGTTTTGTTTTGGTTTGGTTTGGTTTTTTGGTGTTTTTTTTTTTTTTTTTGATGCTCATTGTCTCCTTCCAAGTCAAATGGGAGCTGTCAGAAGCTGACTGTCTTAAGTCAAACAATTCTTAAAATAATAACAACATCTTTAAATGCCATTTTCTGTATGCCTCTGAGGGTTTTGAAGACATATATTGATTTGTTTATCAATCAATGAATCTATTTATCTATGTTTGAACAAGCAAACTGTATATTTTTAACTATTTACTATCTGTTTAACCTAGTAAGCCTATTTTATGATAAATTAAGACTAGTATTTGACATGACCAGGAGCTTGACTGGCCAGCCATCAACCTGTATTACCCAGACTCCTAAATAGATTGTAAAGCAACCCATAAAAGGATTAGAAATAAACCTGTACTTTTAAATGAGTTGTATAGGCACAATACTTTAAATAAGAGTTGAAATATACACATATGTGTGTCAAAAATAAAATTCTATACCAATGAATCAAAAATTAACTTTATTTTTGTATATCATACAAAATTCTATACCAATGTATCAAAAGATAACCTTATTTTGAGATGAGCAATAGCTCTAAGTTTCAGAGTAGATTCAATAATCTACCCTTATATCTTATCGTTTCTATGTTACATACCCATATTCCCCCTCTGTTTTCTGTTCAAGTCTTCTCCCCTATATAATAGAGAAAGAAGGATAGAGAAAAGAAAAAGAGAGAAATCCCCAAGTCTAACTTCCTATACCTTGCTTAACAAGACCACTTAACAACTTGTAACCAGTCCCCCTAAACAACATCTATAACCCATCAAATGACCAAAGAATCATGCACCCCACCTTTTGGGAATGGGGTGTCACTCTTTTAAAATTGCTTCCTGCTGAAATGGATTGCAGAAAACCTGTTTGGGGGCCCAAATTAAGTGGAAAATGGTTAAGCCAGTTAATAGTAACATTTGTTGTCCAGTCTCTATGTGCTCAGCAATTTGAATGTCCTGAGCAGTTTATAACCGGAAGATGAACTTTGGTGGGAAAGTTCAGGACTTTATTGAAATCCTGACAGGAACATCTCACCAAGCTATTTTGAAGTTATTCTGGATGTAGAATTTTGGAGGAAACAGCTATTGAGGCAATCTGTGAGACTGGATCATCTGGACTTGTCTTCTTTAGTGTCTGGTCCCTTTGTTCTGAAAATACATAATTTCTCACAAGTAGTTCTGTAACTACAAAAATGCCGTGGATGTGCAGGATGCACAAATCAATTAAGTTTTTTTTGTTCTTTGTTTGAACAGAAGAAATACATTTGTAAGTCTCCATTCATGCCTTATGAAAGGATGGCACATAATAGTATTACATATATATGGCTATATATAATCAATTTTAAGTTGAAAATTCAGCCTAAGACTGTATGGAGTTTAAGTATTCTCCTCTACAGTTGATATAAATTTATTAATTGATTGAAACAGGGGTTTTTTGTGTGTTGTAGTTCTGGCTGTTCATAGATTAGGTTGGCCTCAAACTCAAAAGGAACCTATCTGTCTCTGCCTTTATCTCCCATGTTTTGGGATCAAAGGTATGCATTTATATTTTTTTTCTTTCCTTTTCTCTGTTCTTTGGAGATTTAATTTCTATGTGGATATTATCTATCCTTATTGAGACAGGGTTTTTCTTTGTAGCTTGGGCTGTCTTGATTTGCTCTGTAGAGCTCTGTAGATTAGATTGGCCTCAGACACACAAGGAATCTGTTTTTGACTTGTCTCCCAAGTTTTGAGATCAAGGTATGAATTTAATTCATTGATTTACCTTATGTTATTTTATGTTAGTTTTTCTTAACTGTTTGCAGTGGGAGGCATGCAGTTTGTATGTTCCTCCCCCAGCCAAAGTCTGAGTCCTTACATTGACTAACATGTCTCTCTTTTCTGAGACAGGATTTCTTTGTGTATCCTTGTCCTGGATTCATTTTGTAGACCATGCTGACCTTGAATTCACAGAGATCCACCTGCCTCTGCCTCCCAAGTGCTGAGATTAAAGGTGTGCACCACCATACCCAGAAACTAACATATCTTTTAGGGGCAAAATGCATCTTGAAACCAGTTTTCCCATGGGAGTCCCACACCTAAGGAGACTGACTTGTGACACCTCTCTCTTTATATGAATTTAAGTTTATGTGTATTTATCCATCAGATCAGTAAGGCCATTATAATTTGTTACTAAGCAAAAACTTACATAGTACCTTCAAGAAAAAACTGTGTCATTTTGAAATCTAGACTGTCTTTAGCAAGCAGTCTTATCAGTAGGGGTTCTGCCCTGACTTCATTGTTTAGACTAAACTGGTCTAGAATTTAGAGGTCTGCCTGTTTCTCCCTCCAGTGTGATGGGATTAAGGGTGTGTGCCATTACCACCCTGCTCAAATATTTCACTTAAATCCCAGATAGTAGTAACTGCAATCCAGAGAGCAACTCCGAACTGCAGTGACAATTCTAAATCTGTCCCAAATCCTTAAAAATCTCTCATGTTTTAGCAATGCCAAACTATAAAAATATCCTTTCTACTTCCTGATATAGGGAAAATCAAAGGTATCTAAACAAAAATCAAGCAAAGAAACAAGAACATTTCAAAAGCCTTAGTCTAACTGTGCCATCCCATGCTGCAATTAAAGCTCTATTCATTATTTCCTGGAATTTAGTTGGGACTGTAAATCACAAGTGGGCCTGAACCAGAGAGCCCTGACAAGCACCTTGTAGCCAGAGAGCTCTGAGCTCCAGTTGCCATCAATTTTGTCTTATATATCGGGAAGGGCCTCCTTCCTTTCCCCATTGTCAATGCTGGTAATTTAGCATTCCATCTGTAAATTCTTTCCTTTAAACCTACTCTAGTTGGATCTTTCTGAAAAAGGATGCACAGAACCACAGTTGTCAGTGCAAAAATCATCTATATCCCAAGAGAAACAAACTCAAATGGAATCCAAATGTATTGAGACATTATGAATTCCTCCATTTGTAATCTCTGCAGTTAATTCTGCTCTCAAGCTCTGTCTAGAAGACTGCCAGTTTTTTAGTACTTAAGGACAGCCTTGGTTCTCCACCTTTCCTGCAAGGCAGTAGCTTTTGTTAAGGGAACCGCACCTTTGAAATGTATTCAGGCTCGGTTCTCCACTCTTTGGCTAGGAAACTGCCTTTCACCCAGGCCTTCTCAGGCTGTAAGCATGGATTCTAATTGCCATAGTTGGGCACCATTTGTAGAAAAATGGTTAATTAAATTATCTGTCGGTATTTAAGTTGTATTTAATTGGTTGTTGGTGTTAATTCTTTTTTTTTTTTTTTTTTTTTTTTTTTTTTAAAAAGGGGTTTTTTTGAATATTTTTGGCTGTCCTGGACTCGCTTTGTAGACCAGGCTGGCCTCGAACTCACAAAGATCCGCCTGCCTCTGCCTCCCAAGTGCTGGGATTAAAGGCGTGCGCCACCACCGCCCGGCTGTTGGTGTTAATTCTTAACCAGCCATTATAAATAAGCACACAGAGATACCTGAAAGATTTTAACAAGCTTTGACCTAGATTGAGAAATCTTAGCCCATCTAAGCTAGTTCATAATTCTATTACCCAAATATGGCCCCATATACACATATGTCCCCTGGACTCCTATTCTCCACACTAGGCCAATGTTCCAGGCCATGTGGAATGATGTTCTTTTCTCTAACCCATGGCATGTGCTGCAGCTGCTTGTCTTGGAGGCTCCTTCTTCTTCCCATGAACCTCTCTGCTTCAGAAGCCCATGCACCTTAGTTCCGCCTACCACTGTCTTTGCCCAATCTTAGGCCTCAGCATTTATTTAACCAATCAGAGACAATGTAAGTAACAGACAGCATGCAGGGCCAATTAATTAACATTTAGAATTCATCCCATTATCCCATCAAGGCTTGGAATTAAGACTGTACCCATGCAGGAGAGTCCACTGATGGGGCAGGGAAAGGACATAGAGTGATGCTGTATCCACGTTCACTTCAGAAGTTGAAGATTCCAAAAGGAGAATAGGGACCTGGAAAGAGGGCCTGGCCCTGTTTCAGGCCTGAGTCAGAGGTGCGGGCAGAAAGATGGGAAGGATGGAAGGAGAGCTCAGAGACAGGCCTCGCCTGCTCCCCTAGGCTTCATCAGACATCACCACCACTGACATCAAGTGGAAATCTCCTGGAAGATGGTGAGCATGGCCTGTCTGACTCTGTCTGCCAGAGCTGGGACGTCATCTGGTGTCAGCACTTCTATGGGCACTGGTGGCAACACCTGCACCTCACATCATCCCAAGGTGAAGCAGCATTCCTTTTTGTAGTAGAACTTTTGATGGGAGGGTATGACTAAGGGGATAATGGGGTCCTGGGCCTGCACTGCACCATGTTTGAAGGGCAGCATTGAGCCATTGTGGTTTCTTGTTCCTTCAGGAAAAACCCAGACTCTCACATCCTGGGTGAGCAAGATCTGGGCCATCTCAGACATGAAGCTGATGGCGTCTCCTGTGTGCTTCTGTTCAATGAAGATGACTCCAGCTAGCCACATGAATGCGAACACACACACACACACACACACACACACACACACACACATATGTACCTACACAAATTTGTCCCCCTACACATATAAAAACATGCATATACACATGTATACCACACAGACATGAAAATGGAATTTAAAAAATAATGTCTTTAGAAGCTGGAATTTCTGTCTATGCTGAAGTTTATCCAACAAAGTGAGATGCTATTCTTGGCTCATGATTCATCCTGGATTTATTCCTTGTTGAAAAACCAATGGATGAAATTGAGATAATTTCTCCATTAAACACCATCTCTGGCACTCTGTCTGCTTTGGTATGAATGTATCCCATTATCTATAGTCTAAAATACACAGATCAAGGATACAATAAAACATGACTAAGTGTGAATATCATTTTATATGTCAACTTAATTAAGTCACAAGGTTCCCAGGCAGCTGGTTGAGCATTTTTTCTGAGTTGTATCTGGGAGAATTTTTCTGAAAGACTTCAGTATCTGAACTATGGACTAAGGCAGGTGGTCTTCCCTGGGCTGTCATCCAATCTGCTGAGTACATTAACAGAATAAAGAAGGAAAAGATTGAAATCACTCTCCTGACTGCCTGAGTCATAGAACTGATCTGCCTTTGGTACTTCTTGCCCCCAAGTCTTCAGATTGAACAGGACCCTCATATCCCCAGGCCCCAGGTCTTTGAATTATTCTGCTGGACTTCCTGGGTCTCTAGGTTGTAGTCTTGTCACTCTTCACAATGAAAACAAACCTCTTCTTAGATAACATAAGAAACTATAGTCACAAGTGGTAGCATATGTCTGTCTGTTCCTGTTCCCAGTGGAACATGATAGAAAAACATTTCTCTTACCATCTTTGGCAATGAAAAAGAATTTGACAGTATCTAAGTAGTTGAATATAACTAATAAAGTGTTCATAGAATTCAGGTTTAGTGGTATACACTCACTTTTAATCCTAGCCCCTCATTCCTGAGGCAGGAGAATAGCAAGTTCAAGGCCTTCCTGAAACCACATGCAAGAGCCTGATTTTTAAAAAAGAAAGAAAAGAAAAATAAGGCAAGCATGGTGGTGTATTCCTTTAATCCCAACACTTGGGAGGTAGAGCCAAGTGTATTTCTGTGAGTTTGAGGCCAGTCTGGCCTACATACTGAGTTCCAGGACAGCCAGGGCTATGTAGACAGACCCTGTCTCAAAAAAAAAAAAAAAGGAAAGAAAAATAAAATAGAACTTCATGATAGCATATTCAGAGTCTTGGCCAAGACGTGTCCCACAAAGATGAAAAGGTTACAAAGCTCAAAGACAGTTGGGAAAGGATGAAAGGGGAATGAAAATGTACATAAACAGAAGCATTAAAGTGCAGATTCTCAGGTCCTGTTCAGAGGAACTGGGTCTAAATGTCAGAGAATGGCATTTTTGGACTTTTCCTTTTTTTTTTAGCCTGTTGCACACTTGTACTACTCTTTGAGACCTGAGACCTGACAAACGCAACATAAGGAAGAAGGTGTTCATTCTGGCTCATGGTTAGAGGGTACTATCATCATGGTGGGAAAGGAATGGCTGCAGGAGGGAGGCAACTGGTCACATTACAGCCACAGTCAGGAAGTAGAAAGATGAATGGTGATGCTCAATCTACCTTGACCTTTTTATTCAGTCTGGAACACTACCCCATGAACGTGCCTACTCAACGAACCCAATCTATAAACTTTCTCTGAGACACTCCCAGAGGTTTGTCTCCTAGGTGACACAAACTCCTCTCAAGTTGACAAATTGAGACTCACAAGTATCACAAGCATCAGGTCATCTTTTCCTCCCAAGAGCTTCACTAAAAACTTCCACACTGGAACCTGGGTGAATCACCCATTACTTCTCACTATAAATCTCAAAAATGTAAGACTCGCCTTCTTCATTTCCCCATAGAAACTTTCAGATCCTAAGTCTCATCTTGAGCAATTTGAGTTATGTGTTGACATTTGCACACACTTTTGCTTTGCAAAAATTGTCTCTTTTTGGAGATTTTATTTTTAATTGTGTGTGTGTCCGTTTGTGTGTAGGCTGGGTGTGTGAATTTGCATATGAGTACAGACACTCATGGATGCCAGAAGAGGTTACAGATCCTCTGGAGATACAGGTAGAGGAGGTTGTGAGCTGGTTGATGTGGCTGCTAGAAACCAAATGAAGGTCTTCTATAAAAGCAGTATCACTCTTAACCACTGACCCATCTCTAGAGCCCCAGAGGAAAAAAAATCAAAGAATTACTTAAGGAATCATTTTCTCTCCTCTCTTTTCATTGATACTTTTTCTTTTCTTCCTTTCTTCTTCTAATTTTTCAAAGAAAGCACTAGACTCATGAAGAAAAAAATCATTTCTCCCACGATATCAATAACATTTTCCTTAACCACCCATCCACACCTGTCCAGCCACATCCCCTCTTGCTTTGGACTCAATTAGGTGTGTAACATGAAAGCCTGAGAGATAGTTTCTGGTGGCTAGAGAGTAGGTATGCAATCCAAAGAGCTTGGATCAGTATCCTTGGTGAATCAACTCTAGGGCACAAGGAAGACAGAACATCATACAACCTGCTTCTGCCTAAGTTTACAAAAAAAAAAAAAGATACTTCATAGACATCAGGCTGTCTCAGGAACGCCACCTCCACACCACACTGACCCCTCACTGCATTGCCATTGGAAAGCAAGGTCCTTTTCAGATGTGGCCAGTGACTGTGGATAAGAAGAGCAACAACCCTATCATCTAAGCTAATCTTTGAGGACTTTCATTAAAGTTAATTACTACTTACTATGGTAAAACATTACTTCTTAAATGAATATGGTTTGTAACTCTGGACTTTTGCTTTATATTTTTGTACATTTTTTTTTGCAAATTCTTCTACTATGGATCATAGTCTGGCACTATAATGAATGAAAAACAACCAACAGATGGATAAAGACAAATAAATAATTCAGATCCCAGATGTCATTTGCCTTTGCCTCTCTCCTTTCTCCAGAGCCAGCTGGGTCCCGTTTCTCTCGTTTTCATTCCTCTACTAAATAAGCTTTTTCAGCCTGTTCCAGAGAGGTAAATAAAAATGAATAATTCAGTCTCCTATCTCATTTGTCCTCCCCATCGGGGGAACCAGAGTCCTCTTTTGTTTTCTGTCAATCTCTGGTTAAATAATATTAGCACCAGTCATGCATTCTCTTCCCAGTCTCCACCTAGGAGATGGCCTGCTATGCTCACTCACCAGCCATTCCTGGGAGGGGAGTGCACTTTGTGGGTGTCAGATGTGATCAGATTGCCTTTGCATGCAGCTTTCTTTGTTGCTTAATGAGAACTCGGGCTGCTGATCCTACACTGAGCTGTTACCGGGCAAAGTTCTTAATAGATACTTACCAAGGGCTATGGAACTCCCTAAAGTGACTAAAAAGTCTCTCACCAGCCAGGAAAACTTGGGTGGCCCCACTAGGTTCTTCCTGAATGCTAAGCCTGAGGCTGACCACTTAGTTGCTATAGTGACCAGCTCAGTGCCTCATTCCTTCTCTCAAGAACCTGCAGACCTCCATTCTTGGTATGTTGGGAATCTGAATAGGAAAAAATCCTATGGACTCCCTTTTTTGGACCTATGACTAAATTCTCCATCTTTAATCTTTCTGGAGCAGAATCCCTCTGATTCCCTATGGAGATCTGTCTCCATGAGTCAACCATATGATTTTACTTCCAGGCACTTAAATCATTTAAGTGTCCCTGGTGACTGTGTAAGCTGATTCATTGTATCTTTGCAAGCTCCCTGCACTCAGTTTAGTCCTGAAAATAGCTCTGCTTTTTCATGTTACTTGCCATTTCCATTTTCCCCTCCTACTGGAAGTATAATAAATTCTAATATTCAACAGACAGAAGAGCCTATACAGAGAGAGAAATACAGCTAAGATTTTAGTAGCTATAAAACCCAGAAACCTTCAGAAAAGCATATAATATGAAATGAATGTCATGACTACTCTTTATGATGAGATTCCTGTAGGCCAGACTGTTATGGCTTGAATATAAAATATTCCCTGATGACCCATGAATTAAAGGGGTAGCTACCTCTAGTAGCTATTTTTCTGTTGCTGTGATAAAACACCATGAACAAAAGCCACTTATAGAAGAAAGAGTTGATCTTAGCTAATGGTTCCAGGGGGAGTCTACAATGGCAGGGGAGGCATGGCAGCAGGTGGCAGGAAGAGGAAGCTGAGAGATCACATCTTCAACAGCAAAGCAGAGAGTGAATGGGGAATAGGTTGGAACTACAAATTCTCAAAACCCGTCCCCAGTTGTAACCAAACTTTTAAATTATTATTTAACTCTTATTTATTTATTAC
>CAJQZJ010032307.1:3606527-3631075 GCA_907164525.1 Lophiomys imhausi
TATTCACTAAATCTAACTTATATTAATCTATCAGCCCCTACACCCAGTGACATATTTCCTCCAGAAAGTTGCACCTCTTAAAGGTTCTACAGCCTCTCAAACAGTACCGCAAACTGGGCATCAAGTATTCAAAGACTATGGGGAACAAGTCTTATTACAAACCACATTGCCTCACTCAGGCTTTCTACAAGGATTCATGCTTCTCAGAACAGTTCTGTGCATGCTTTATTCTACTTTCTGAGGTATCTTTGAGAAAATATTCAAGCTTTTCATCTTTATGGGGCACAGCATGGCTTAGGCTCTGACCTGACCATGGATTATCCCTTGATGGATTTACAATATGAAAGCATTATGGTGTAAAGTGGAAGATGGGCCTAATAGGAGAAAATGCATCACTACAGATGTAACTTTTCAGTCCCTTCCTTTGCTTCCTGGTCACCATGGGGTGGACTACTTTGATCCCGGCATATTCAAACTGCCTCACCTCAGGACCAAAGCAATGGTGTCATCCAACCATGGGTAGAAACCTCTGAAACTACGAGTTAAAACAAATCTCTCAGAGGACAATTGGAAGCAGGTAAGTAGACAGTCTAGCGCTGCAAAGACAGGGTGGGAAAGTCCTTCATAATTCCTGCTTTACAATTAATGTCTGTCAGAGACACTGGGCCAGAGGGCTGAAGATAGATGCTCCAACATTATAGAGAGAAACTGGGGACTGTACTGGCAGCCAGTTGTCTGTCATTTCTTAGTTTTGGAAGCTGCTTGCTCTGCACTTCCTGTATATTCAGATATATTTATCCTTCTCAGGTCTCTGATATGGTTAAAGACTAGATAGTTATAGTTTCACAGTTAAGTTTTTAGTTGCTTAGGAATTAAAAGGATATTTTAGGTCTAAGAAGATGTTTTTAAGTTGGTAATGCAAGTTAGGATAGAAATTGAATTAGGTATAGTTAGAAGTTTGGTCCACTGGAGGGGAGAGTTAAGGTACATTATCATTTGCAAATGACAAACAGCAACCAACAATTTTTTGTTTTGTTTTGGTTTTTGAGACAGGGTTTCTCTGTATAGACCTGGCTATCATGGAATTCACTCTGTTAAACAGGCTGGTCTTGAACTCATGGGGATCTGACTGCTTCTGCCTCCCAAGTGCTGAGATTAAAGGTGTGTACCACCATGCCCAGACATTATAGACAATTTCAAAGTGCCATTTGGGTGATGGGATTTGAACCAGGGTCCTTTGGAAGAGCAGCCAATACTCTTAACCACTGGGACATCTTTCCAGCCCCGAGACTTTTTTTAAAAATCAGAAATGCCAAGAAAAAAAAATAAAATTTTACCCAAGAGAGATAGTAAAATGGGAAGCACAGTAAAGTTAGGTGGGCTGAAGAGTACAGGAAAAGAGAACACCAGGCACTGAATATGAGTCAGCACCTTCAGGAGGAAAGGGCGATGGGAGAGGAGCATGAGCCCTCACATGCTGCATGATCTATAAGAAGAAAAAACAAACCATGATCATGTGAACACTGCTTGTTCATTTTTCTTAGAAGACAGCTCTAGTCACTGTTGTAGACACAAGCCATGCTGGTGGGCCTCACTACAATTCTTATAATTTACTTTGATGGCCTCTAACAAATTAGACCTGGATTCTGCAGATAAAATACATTTGCAGGGGCTGGAGAGATGGCTCAGCCGTTAAAGGCTAGGCTCACAACCAAATATATAAAATACATTTGCAGTTCTTTCTCACCTAAACATACCTGGCTTCGTGGGACTGGGAAAGAGGAGCTGTTGACACTTGGCTGTGCGATGCTATCTACTTTCTGGGAACTTTTCTAACCAGAGGCTGCCTTTAACTTTATGAAATATGTAAGCCAGTGTTACAGTTATAGTGTATAGTGTATCTGGACAAGAGAGGTAGCCTTGGAATTTTCTGTTTGTCAAATGTTTGAGCTAGGGGAACGATCCTTCTAAAGGATAACACTCAATGAAACACTGTCTTTGCATTGGCGAGAGCACCCTCGTGTGGCAGGAACTTTGAATGTCAACTCAGACTCTAAGAGCAGGGCAGATGCAGGCAGCTTCAAAACTGGGAAATGCTCAACCTTCCTGCCTAATGTAAAATTGTTTTATTGAATGAGTTTGTAGCATTTGTGTACTCTGAGTGTTTTTGCACTACAGTCAGCACAGTGGCCCTACCCTACTATCCATGATGACAGAAGCAGCATCTCTGCGAACTGGTTAGAAAAATAAAATGTTGCCGCTGTAGAAACACTGCTGCTGAAGTCTAGCCTCCAAATATCAGCATGCCCTTCTTTGAACTCTGAAGTTTATTCATGTGTATGCTCACATGTGGTATATGTGTTCATGTATGTATGTACATGTGTGGTTGTGTATACACATATGTGCAAGTGTGTAGAAGGCATACATGAATATTGGATGTTTTCTTTAATGACTTTTCATGTTATTTTTATTTATATTTCCTGTGTTTGTGTGTGCACATGCAGGTATGCTCTTATGTGCACCTGTAACTCAGTTCTGTGCAAACTCATCAAGCCTTTTCACCTCATTTTTTTGAGGTAGGGTCTCTCACTGAATCTGAAACTCACCAATTCAGTCAAATTGGCTAGAGATCCTTTTGACTCAGCCACCACAGAAACTCTAGCCCTAACCCACACCCAATCCTACACACACAAACACACATGCACACATGCACAGGCACACAGTCCCCAGCAGAAGCTATGACATAATCACAGAAGTGCAAGAACTGCACCTGGTGGAGTTCAGGGACTGAGACAGGACAGGGTCAGCACATGAGAACATGTGAGAGTTGGTTCTCTCTTTCCACCACAGAGGTTCCAGGGATTGAATCCTAGTCATCAGGCCGGGCAGCAGATGCCTTTACCCGATGAGCCATCACGCACATGCCAACTGCCAAGTAGACTAATAAACCAACTTAGAACTTTGTACCAGGCATGGTTTCCAGGTGGGTAGTACACACTAGGCAGGGAGGATGAATTGCTTGGTAAAAGGACCAGAGCCAAAGGCAAAAACACCCTGTCCCTGATTTGACCCAAGCCCAAGACTGGGACCAAGAAACAGAATCCCAATCCCTGAGCACAAAATCTCTCCAATCCCCAAGCTTGATCCAAGATCAAGCCATAAAAGTTTTAGAAATCTCAAACTACCCTGGAAAGCTCTGCCCCTCTCCCAAGAAAGACTGCGGTCTGCTCAGCCATACTCCTGGGTTTTTCCCTCCCAATAAATCCCTTGTGTGAGGTTTGTTGTGTGGTGTGACTTTGTGGTATCCCTTGGCTTCCAGTTGCTGGAATTCCTCTTGGAGCAGAGCTGTAATACTTTCACTGGAGAGAAATCTTCCCCTGCTGGAGCACAGCTATAACCCAGACATGAATGATGAAAGAACCAGGCCTGGTGGACCCTGGGTAGTCATGTCTTGTTGGCCAGCTGCCTCATCACTGAGAGTGAGCTGCTTAGGAGGTACCACTTCCACAAAGGACCCTTAGCTTCTATCCATGAGAAGGTAGGTTATCATAGAACACTGTAGGTTTTTTCTCCCTAGTTCCAGTTGTGGGGGGTATGCTCAGGGCAGCAGGAAGTCCCATAGCTATTGGGGCCATAAGGAAACCCTAAAAGAGCTGGCCGTGCCCCCACCTTATCTTTCAGACAGGATCTTGTTGAATCTGGAACTCGTCAATTCATCTAGACTAGCTAGGCAGTGAGCTCTGGGATCCTCATGTCTCAGTCCACGGAGAGCTAGAGTTATATATTTAACTCTATAGCTATATGCCGTGGCATCTAGTTCTTGTGTGGGTTCTGGGTATCCAAACTGAGGTCCATATGGTTGCACGTCAGTCACTTTATCAAGGCATACTAGTCTAGGATATAGTTGGTGGTTGATATGCTACTCTAGTATACAGTCAGCAGTTGGCATGCTAGTCCACTATTCAGTAGTCAGGTGGCATACTACTCTAGTATGCAGTTAGCACGCTAACCTAGTATAGGCTAGCATACTGGTAGTTGGGTAGTTGGAATACTGGTCTAGTTTACAGTTGGAAGCTGGGCATACTAGTCTAGTATACACTTGGTAGTTGGCACACTAGTCTAGTATGCTAGTCTAGTTAGCAGTTAATATGTTAGTCTAGTATACAGTTGGCTGTTGGCACACTAGTCTAGTACACAGTTGGCAGTTGGCACACTAGTCTAGTACACAGTTGGCATTTGGCATACTAGTCTAGTACACAGTTGGCAGTTGGTATGAAGTCTAGTATACAGTTGGCAATTGGTAGGCTAGTCTAGCATAAGGGAGCTTTGAACAAGAAGTCACTGGGTGAGTTCTCTGCTGCAGGCAAACCCCTTTGAAAGCTGTTTAGATTCAGCTTAGAAGAGCCAATATACCAGTTAGAAGAAGGGAGGACAGAGACAGAATGTGTGGGAAGGGGATCTACAAGAGTTGTACCCACCCCTGGGTATCAATTCATCTTATCCATGTGTCAGCATTAGGAAGAGGACACCAGCTGGGCAGATTGGGAAACTGAGCCTTCAGGGATGAGACAATTCACACTTGACCTCACAGGTTTACCTGGCTCTAAGTCTCCCTTTTCTTTCTGCTTGATTTGCCTGGATTTCTTCTAACAATCCCAAAAGCCAATGAGGCTCTTGCTCTAGTTCTAATCGGAACAGGAGTGGACCCTGTAATGTGGTATGGGCCGCACAGGGAAAGAAGAACACACACAACCCAGACTCTGACCCTCCGCTCACAGAATCAGAAATACAGACAGTTGACACGGGGTAGAAAAAGAAATTCTCAAAATAAACCTCTAGGTGAGAGACCAGGGGAAGTACCAGAGCACAAGTGGTATTTGAAGTCTTGAAAGAAGGGCTTTCTTCCTTTCCCTCTGTTTAATACTTGAGATAAAAGTTACACAACATAAAATGACCACCTTAAAGTAAATAGTTTGATGGCATTCAGTGTTACTCAACTTCTATCTAGTTCCAAGGTGTTGCCACAACTGCATGAAAGAATCCTTTTCTATCGGGCTGCTTCTCCTTGGCTCCTCTCTGCCATAATTCCTAGAAAATGCCAGTCTGCATTCTGCTTTTATGGTTTTACCTAATCTGGATATTTCACTTAAGTGGAAACATGTTCTAGGTGACCTTTTGTGTCTGGCTTCTCTTATGTGGTGTGCTTTCAAGGTTCATCCACACTGTAGCATGTAGTAACGCCTCATTCATTTTTCATGGCTGAATTAAATTCCATCATATATTCATACCACATTTTGCTTATTCATTCATCCATAGCTGGACATTTGAGTTGTTTCTTGCTTTGGGGTATTATAAATATTCATACACAAATGTTTGCTTGAGCACCTGTTTTCAATTCTTTCGAGTATATATCAAGGATTAGACTTGCTGGATCGTATGGTAAATCAGTTTAATTTGAGGCAGGGAAAGCAACTGCCATGCCACATTCCACAGTAACCATATTACAATCAAACAGTGTGTAATGTTTCCAATGTCTGTGCCACATCATTGGCATTAGTTATTTCCAGTGACACCTCACTGGGGTTTTGATTCACATGCTCAGGGAAGGGGATTCAGGCCATTTTACAAGGCCACTGGTCCTGACTAACCAGGTAATGGGCCTGCAATTCCTACTAGTTGGGAGGCTGAGATAAGATAATCAAATTCCAAGGCCAATCAGAGTGACCTCAATGCCATCCCTGATTCAACAAGAATTGAACCCAGCTTGATCAATTTAGCAGGCCCAGTCTCAAAATGAAAACTACCAAGAGACCTGGTTGAGATGGCTCTGAAGGTAAAGGCACTTACCATCAAGGCTGACAACATGAGTTTAGTCCCTAGCACCTACAAGAAGAGGACTGAAGCTCAAACCTCTGATTTTCACATGTGCACTGACAAGCAATACACACACACCATGTAGATTAAATGTAACTCTAAAAGTACAAGGATGGCTGGAGATACAGCTAAATGGTAGAGCTGTTAGCTGGCATGTGTAGGCCATGGGTTTAATGGCTAGTACCAACACAAACAAGGCTACAGTTCTCTCACTTCACAGTATCATTCTCTCACAGCCCAAGACTGGCTCCCTGACAGCAGAGGTCACACCATATCTCAAGTTTCGTCTATGTCCTCAGCTCAGTATACCCTTGGCTTCATGTGGCACCTAGTACATCCTTACACAAGACTGGCAGCTGATCCACATGGTTGGGCTTTTGATGGCAGGCAACAACCTCTTCAAAGGCCCCATTCAACATTATCGAGAGGAAGTCTACGAAGCACACAAAATGTGCTGGATCATCCAGGGCCACTTATAAAACTTACAATCACTGCTGAGGCCAGCACTTGCTATGCTAAACGCTGCAGCCTGGAATTTCCCTTATCAGTGGACTCATTTGATTTCTCAATGCCTAGTCACCATTTGGAGGGACCTCTGATAGGGTAGCTTCTGTACATCCCTTGCCTGGCAGGCCGAAAGTACCAGGAAAGTAAGAACTTCCCAAGCAGTCTCCATGCTCAATAGAGGCATGTAAACCCCATCATCAACTACCTCAGGCCCCTACTCCCTCCCACAGCACCTCCAGTGGGAACTCTGAAGCCAGTGTTCAGGGTTGGTCTAAGCTGGTCTATGCTTGATTCCACAGTGGCAGCTGCCTGAATGATCCAACCCTCTCCTCTTGACTTATCTGCTCTCCTACACATCCCCAATAAATGCCTTTCACTGGATCACTACTGTGAATTTTGTTTTATTTTATTTTGTTTTTTTCCAAGACAGGTGTCACTATGTAGCTGTAGGATGGCCTGGACCTCCCTATGTAGAATAGGTTGGCCTCAAACTCATAGAGATAAAATGCCTGTCTCCCAAGTGCTGGAATTTAAGGCCTGCCCAGCTCCCTGATCTGAACTAATTTTTTAAAGATTCATTTCTATCATTTTAATTATGCATATCTGATTGTATCTATGTGAAAGTATGAACACAGGTGCCTTTGAGAGTCGATTCCCCCAAAGCTGGGGTTACAGGCAGTTGTGAACTGTCACATGTGTGAACTCAGGTTCTCTGGAAAAGCAGTAAATGCTCTTAACCACAGAACCATCCTCTTTAGCCCCTGAATCTGTTTCTTAAAGAATACATTCTAAGCCAGGCGTGGTAATGGATGCCTTTAATCCCAGCACTTGGGAGGCAGAAGCAGGCAGATCTCTGTAAATTCAAGGCCAGCCTGGTTTACTGGTCTACAAAGCGAGTCCAGGATAGCCAGGGTTGTTACACAGAGAAACCCTGTCTCAAAAAACAAAAACAAAAAACCATTCTAGAGCAAGTGAGATGGTTTATCAAGTAAAGGCACTTGGCCCCAAGCCTAACAACCTGAGTTTGAGCCCAAGGACCCACATGGTAGGAGAGAACTAACTGCTGGTCTTCCACCTCCACATATATACCATGGCACAGATTCACACACATATGGGTGCACCTATGCATGTGTGTGTGTGTGTTTGTGTGACAAAAAAAATAAATGTAATTTTAAATGTTTTACAGAATACAAAATTAAGGTCTTGGGAAACAGCTCAGCCAGTAAAATGCTTGCCATACAAGCATGAAGACCTGAGTTCATATGTCAGCACCTATATAAAAAGTCAGGTTCAGCAGGGTACATCTGCAATCCTAGCATGAGTGAGGCAAAAACAGGATCCCTGGGGCTTGCAAGTCATCCAGTCTAGCTGAAGACATGAGCTCTAGGTTCAAAAATAAGGTAGAAGATAGTTGATGACCTATGGCCTCCACATACTTATGAACAAGTTTGAACACATATACACCACACATATACAAATAGACACAAATAAAATAAAAACAAAAGAATTGGAACTGCCAACATGGCTCAGTAACAAGGGGTATTTGTCACCAAGCTTAATGACCTGTCAATCCCTGGAACCCATATCATGGAAGGAGGGAGTTGACTCCTGTAAGTTACCCAGATTTCTACACACACTCCATGGCATACACATCCCTCCTTCCCAACACATAAGTGGGTTTTTTTTAAACTAAAGTAGGGACTAAAGAGATGGCTAAGCAATTAAGAGAACTTGCTGCTCTTGCAGGGGAGCCAGATTCTATTCCCAGCACCCACATGACAGCTTACAGCAGTGGTTCTCAACCTGTGATTCATGACCCCTTTGGCAAATGTGTATCCCCCAAAATATTTATATTACTATTCACAACAGTAGCAAAATTACAGTTATAAAATAGCAACAAAAATAACTTTATGGTTGAGGGACACCACAATATGAAAAACTGTATTAAAGGGCTCTGGTATTAAGAAGGGTGAGAATCACTGGTGTACAACTTTCCATAGGTCCAGTTCCAGGGCATTGATACCCACTTCTGACCTCTGTGGGCACTAGGTATGTAAGCAATGTACATACATAAAGGCAGAAAAAACACTCATACACAAAATAAATAAATCTTTTTAAAATTTTTAAATAAAAGAGTCCACAGTAAGCTCCAGGTACCTCACACATACTAAGAAATAGAGAAGTATGAATATACCTAAGAGTTTAGCCAGTAAGACATTCATCACAGTCACATAGGCCTGTATAACCCACAGGAAAAGACATAAGCAATGTCACCACTGAGAAAGAAAGTCCCTGGCCACAGAAGTATGACAGATGAGATATTTGTCATCAAAGTTCAATATCTTTTCATGATAAAGACATGAGGAACTCAGAATACAAGAAAAACACCTCCACCTAAAGCAGGCTACATAGGACAAACACACAGCCAACATTATACTCAATGGGGAAAACTTAAGCCATCTCTTCTAAAGTAATAATGGGACAAGGATGTCCACTCTGCTCATTAAACTCAATATAATGACTGAAGTCCTCCTCACTAAAGCTATCAGGCAAGGGAGAAAAAAAAAAAAGCAAGATTCAAATAGGAAAGAAAAAAAGTCACACTATATCTCTCTGTAAATATATGACCCTAGACCTACTTGTTTTTTATTTAACTTTTTATATGTCTGGGTGTTTACCTTGTGTGTGTGTATGTGTGTGCATTGTGTGAGTGTCTGGTGACTGCACAGGACAGAAGAAAGGGTCAGATTTCCTAGAACTGAAGTTATGGATGGTTGTGAGCTGCCATTGGGATGCTGGGAATCAAACCCAGATTCTCTAAAAAAGCAGCCAGTGCTCCTAACCACTGAATCATCTTGTCTCTCTACCTCCATGGACCATACTTCAAACAAACAAACAAGCAAGCAAGCAAACAAACAAATAAAAAACAAAAAAATTGAAGACTCTACAAGAGAATCCTTTAAGTAGCAACATGCAGAATAAACATACCAAAATCTATATACCAAAAAGTAACACACTAAGTAAGAAATTAAAAAAAAAACATAGAAGTGAAAGATCTTTACAATGAAAACTTTAAACAATGAAGACAGAAAATGAGGAAACTAGAAGACGCAATTCCCCACCCACCCCTGCCTCGAATGCTCAAAGATCACCAGAATTAATATTATAGATATGGTTATTTTACCAAAAGTTATTTACAAAGTCTAAAATATCTATTAAAATGCCAATGACATTTTTCTTTTGAGACAGGGCCTCAGTATGTAGCCCTGGCTGGCCTGGAACTTGCTTTGTATACCAAGCTGGCCTTGAACTCACAGAGATCCACCTGAGTACTGGGATTATAGGTATGCCACCATGCCCAGCAACATTCTTCACCGAATCAGAGAAACTGGCCTAAAATTCATTTGGAAGCACATGCACATACACACACACACACACACACACACTCACTAACCAAAGCAATACTAGGCAGACAGGGTCATGAAATTTCACAATACCTAATTTCGAACTATACCACAGAGCTATAGTGATAAACAACAACAACATGGTCTTAGAGAGATGGCTCAATGATCAAGAGCACTTGTAGCTCTTCTGGAGAACTCAAGTTCAATTCCCAGTACCACTTGATGGCTCACACCCATCTGTAACTCCAGTTCCAGGGGATCCAATTACCTCTTCCAGCCTCTGTAGGCACCAGGCATGCACATGGTGTTCAGACATATATGCAGGAAAAACACCCATACTCATAAACGAAGATAATTTTTTTAAAGTTATCTACCGTAAAAAGACATGCAGCCAGGCGTGGTGGCACATGCCTTTAATCCCAGCACTCGGGGGCAGAGGCAGGTGGATCTCTGTGAGTTCGATGCCACCCTGGTCTACAAAGTGAGTCCAGGACAGCCAGAGATACACAGAGAAACCCTGTCTCAAAAAAAAAAAAAAAAGACATGCAGACCACTAGAGATAAGTCAACAAATATGTCAAAATTATGCATTGGAGGGACTGAGCGATGAAAGACTCAGCTTTATGTTTTTAAGAGTTAAGAGTTAAGGGCACTGGCTGCTCTTCCAAAGAACCTGGGTTTGACTCCTAGCACCCACATGTTGGCTCACAAGCACCTCTAACTCCAGTTTCAGTGATTCTGATGTCCTCCTCTGGCTTCCACGGGCACTACATGCACATGATGCACAGACATACAGGCAAGCAAAACACTGACACACATGAAATGAAAGTAAATAAATCTTTTAAAGCATATGTTGGAGAAAAGACCCAAAACATCCTGAGCAATACAAGGCAAGGTTCTTGAAGGATGGGTATAACTGAAAAGATGTTTGTGGCCAATTTTGGAAAGTACAATCTGCTACAATAAGGAATGAGAAACCCTTAGGACTGCGTTGTGTATGTGCGTGTACACAACATGAATGATGCCACTGTGTGCAGCGTTGTACAAATACGTAAGCATGCATCTGAGTGTGGATGTTATATTGCAGACAAGTTATTCCAGTCCTCCTCTGTATGTGTGAGAGTGCAGACATCTTACTTTAGCCCTCCCTTCTCACTGGTCATGTGTCTTTACCTCTGCCCCACTTTGTGCTCACAGCCACACCTGTATTCCTCCGCTTATTGGTCTCAGTTCTTTTGGCCTCCCTCCAAATACCTTCCCCTTTCCTTTGGGGACAGTTCCTCTACCTATTTCTGCAAGACTCGCTCCCTCAAGTGATTTTTTTGGTGGGACTGTATAGCAAGTGAATGGTACATGGCTGGAGTCGGGTCAATCCAATTCCATTTCCCAGGAATCTAATTTGAGTGGTGAATCCCAGAGGCTAGAAGCTGTTATCCCATTGCAGCCTGTTCTAGTTTGCTTTCTATTGCTGTGATAAACACCATGACCAAAAGCAACATGGGGGAAAACCTGTTTGCTTCATCTTACAGCTTATAGTCCATCATGAAGGGAAGTCAAGACAGGAATTCAAGAAACAAACCTGTAGGCAGGAAGTGAAGCAGAGACCGTGGAAGCACACGCTTACTAGATTGCTCCCCATGGTTTGGTCAGCTTGCTCTTTTATACAGCGCAGGACCACATGCCCAGGAGTAACACCATCTATGGTGGGCTAGGCCCTCCCATGTTAATCAGCAAGAAAAGGCCCCCATGGACTTGCCTAAATAGTAATATGTTTCTTTAACTTTAAATTCTACTTTATTTGATTTCATCTTATGTGTGTGAGTGTTGTGCCTGTGCAAGACTTGTGTGCCTAGTGCCCAGAAAAGGGCATGAGATTTAGAACTGCAGTTATAGGTAGTTGTCCGCCTCCCCAACCCAGGTCCTCAAGCACTCTGAACCACTAAGCTCTTTCCTGCCCCCTACAGGACATATTGAGGAATTTTCTCAGTTGAGCTTGGAGCCTAGCTTATGTCAAGCTGACAATACATACATACATACATACTAAACAACACACAGCTCTTTAAGCAATTGCTACCCAGTTCTCGTTCCCAGGCCTTAAGAATTACCTTCACAATGCCTGCCGTTGATGCTAGCAGTCTTCCCATAAAGACCTTTTGTCTTAAGTTAGCAAAAAATGGTTTCTTGCACTTTGAAAATACTGATAAATATAGTTATCCCATTTTGACCACGCACAGAGACTCTTTAGCCATGCGTGAACTGTCCTACCATTTCTGGTGGCTGGAAGCAGAGTTAAGAAAAAGGCGCACCTGAGACTTAGTCACTACCAGTCCTTACAACCTTCTCAGGCAAACAGCTCCATCACAAGGCACACTTCCATGTAATGTCTACAGAAGCAACATTCTCAGGTGTCTACATTCTTTTTCCTGGCAATAGAGAAGGTAGAGGATGGATTTTATAAAACACTGTCTGGCTTTATTGAGAGTATTTCTTCCATGTTCCCCCATAATCTCCCCACAGTCCAGTCCCTAAATGAGCTCACAGAAACACAGCCCTAGCTCATCCTGGTCCACCAGAACTCAGATGGGCCTGCCAAGTTCAAGAGACAGGAAGAAACAGATGTGGTTCAGGTAGCAGAGTATTCGACACACAGCTGCCCAGACATGGTTTGAATCCACTGGCTTCAAGTCACACAGCTGCTTTTGAAAACATGCTGTTTAGATTCTATCCCAGGGAAGAGCACTGAGAGGGGGGAGGAGAACAAGCCTGTGTTGACAGATTTTAAGATCCTCAAGTCAGGCCCAACTCTGTGTGTGGACCAGATGTGTCCTTCTTGGACAGGCTTCATGTGGCAAATGGGAACACTGGCTCCATAGCTGCTTGGGCCAGGCTCACTTACCCAAAGTGCCCATGTGATTGGGTAGCAAATCCCACCAATTTGTCATACGTTTGTCACAAAAGTAAAAGTCAATCATTTAATTAGAAGGACTGTTGGCAAGTGAAGTTGCTGTTGACATAAAACATAAAACACGATTCTGCCTTATTAATGTTTTCTGGATGCTAATTTAGACTCAGATCCCCGTGTGAAGCCCTTCCCAAAAATATTAATAGCATCCCTGCTCTACAGAGGAGGCAGCTGGTTCCCAGATAGACAAACTCATAAGTCGCAATCAACACTACTGACACTCAAAGACACAATGCTGAAGCTACAAGCAACTATGCTTATGCCCAGCTTTCTATACTGACTCTAGAAACTGCAAAGTCCAAAACTGAAGATTGGGACTGAGGTGTAGGACAGTGGCAAAGAATTTGCTTAGCATGTTAAGGCCCTAGGTTGAACCACCATTACACTCAAACACACACACACAAACACACACACACACTGAAGATGATAGTCCCAACACTCACTGAAGGCCTGATTTCCTCTCACCCTTCCTGTCTGCCTCATCACTGATGAGTCAGTTACCCCTCAGGGGAGTGAGAAGACAGAAGTACTGCTGTCATTACTCATATTCAAAAAGGAAAGAGAGAATGCTCTTTTCCCAGAATGCTCTATCAAACTCTTCTTCCAGTCCAATAACAGCACCTAGGTCCCCTAACACTCTGTGATGCTATTCTTGGTTGTCATCTTCACTACGTCTAATATTAACTAAAACCCAAGTGACTGGGGACATCTGTAGAGGATTTCTTTTTCTTAAACTTTTAAAGTGGAATGATAAACCTTTAATACACATCTTTTGATGTGAGAAGGTTTACCTTTAATCTGGACCACAACTTCTGGTAAATATATATATATATATATTTTTTTTTTCAGCTGAAGAACATGGAAGCTCTTCCTCTTTGCCTGCTTGCTATCACCTTTGCTAAAAAGCCCATTACTTCACTGGCATTAGAGCCTACTTCTGGTGAAGACCAGCTGAGACATCTAGCCTCACCGACTGAACAACTACTGGATTATTGAACCTTCTATTCATAGGCAGCCAATGTTGGACTAGCTGGACCACAGCAAGAGAGAGAGATTCTATAACTTCTGTTACTCTAGAGAACCTTGACTAATAGCCTCAACTGCATTAGTGGTATGTCCCTTGGAGTCAAGGGTATCTCTAATCTCCCAAACTCAAGGGCTACAGAAAGAATAAAAGTCAAGGTCTCCCTTAAGCAAAGTCCTAGGCCCTATCACTGCCTACCCCCGGTTTAGAAAGCCATTTTTGGCCGGGCATGGTGGCGCACGCCTTTAATCCCAGCACTCGGGAGGTAGAGGCAGGCGGATCTCTGTGAGTTCAAGGCCAGCCTGGTCTACAAAGTGAGTCGAGGACAGCCAAGGCTACACAGAGAAACCCTGTATCGAAAAACCAAAAAAAAAAAGCCATTTTTTTTTCAACTACTGCTCCAAAGACACTTATTTTTTCCTTGAAACTCTAACTTCTTTTAATAATGCAAACTTTTCACCTACTTGACTGCAGTGGGGAGTGACCTATATTAAGTAGCCTGTCTGGCTTAACTCCAAAAGCAAAGGTTCACTTGGGAAGATGAGCAAAAGGAGTTAAGAGGTTGCCAACAAAATACAGATTAAAGGACTTCCATTTAACCTAGCCACTTTCAAAGGTCTCCTAGCCAGGCAGATGAAGCAGAGAATCGTGTGTTTCGGGAAAATGAGCTTTTCGGGTTTTGTTTACACTCAGCAGTTTCCCAAGTTCCCACACGAAATGGTTCCATTCTAACGCTAAGTATTTAGACTGCTCCAATTGAGCAAAATGCAGCGTCTTAATTGCAGTGGAACAGTGCGCCATGGCTGAGCCAGGGGGGAACTCAACTTGCAGGGCACAGAAAGTGAGCTGCCATGTTTGCCGCCTCGCCTGCATTTTGGACCTCAATTCTTCTCACTTTGACTAAAACTGGTTTTCTCTTATGAGCCCACCTGCAGTGTCAGCTCTAAGTGGCTTCACCTAAGAAAGGGCGCGCTCAGTTAAGATGTTTGACCCACCACAGGGACTTCCACAGACTCTCAGGCTTAGCCTTCCACTCGGGATCCAACAATGCTAGCGGCCTATGTGCTGGGTTCAGTCCAGAGCCTTACTGAAGCCATAGTGCTGTCTCCCTTAATGGCGTCAAGCGTGAAGCATCACGAGTCTCCACAAGGAATCAACCCAACACAAACAAAAGAAGAGAGCCAGTGCCAGAGGAGACCAAAACTCTCCAGCAACTAAATGTTCCACAGGGGAGCGCGCTAACTCCGCCCCCTGCCCCCATGGCCTCCAATCAGAGCTGCCTAAAAACGGATCTTCTAGAATGACGCCTGTCCCGGAAGCCTCACTGGCATTGAAGCCACACCTGGGCGGAGCCAGCCTTTCCAGTGGCTGCATAGCTGCCCGTCATAGGGAGGCGGGAGCCGACGGAAACGGGAACGCTCGCGCTTGCGCAGAAAACAGCACGCCGCGCGCGGGAAGCCGCAACCGGCGCCTAACCGTTCCCCGCCTCCTCAACGTCGGCGCCTCAGGCGGAGCCTGTGGGAGGAAGAGGAGGGTAGGAGTGTAACTCTTCTGGCCCCGGACCGCGGCCCGGGCGGGACCGGGACCCGGGACCGAGTCGCCTTGGCGGCTCTGACCGGGGCGGAGCAGGTAGGTGGCTGCCCCTGCCTGGCTGCGTGGTGGCTGTCTACGCCGCGGGACCAGGGACCCCTTGCCTCCTCTCAGGCTCTTTGAGACGTGGGTGTTGTCCTTTTCCCCACGTGGTGTCTCTGCAAATCGGCATCAGGCTCTTTTTTGTGCGGAACGGTGGTGGTGAGTTTGCCCTATCTGGAGGCGAGCAGCAGTTTAGGGCCCGGGGGATGGCTCCGAAGAGCGTGCTGCCGTCTGCTTGGTAAGAAGAGACGCCCGGCTGGAAATGAGGCCCGGGGCACAGCTGCGGCTTCAGGAAACTACAGTATGAACCGCGGAGTGGAGCATCCTCCTGGCTTCTCACTCTACTTTATTTCTTTCTTACTGTTTTCTCCTGATGTGAGAGAGATGAGCAGATTCTGCGGGTGGCTGAGGACCAGAAATAGGGGTGATCATCTTTGGGGGGAGGGCGTGACCAATGTCTGATTGTGTTTGTAGGAGACAAAAGAGAAAATGACAACCCGGAGCATCGTGGCCTAAAAGAAGCAGCGTTTGTATAGGTGAGGTGGTTGGGCAGAGAGAAATGTGGTTACGTGGTTCGAGAACATCCCTAAGCCAGCATCCCTAGAGCTGTTTTCTTACCGAACTGCTTTTAACAGTCCAGGACCTTAGTAAGCAGGACAACATGGCCCTGACACCCTCGCTTTCCTAGAATGAAGCAACCAAGAGTGTTGTTACAGTGATTTGTGCAGTGATGATTGAGGGAATATACCTTTACTAAACAAATATCACTTTGGATTTGATTGTTGAGTTTGAGGTCCTTGGAGACAGTGGAAAGAGCACTATCTAACTGGCTCTGAACCGCTCATCTATAGGACCAGCTTCCTCCCACTCCTGTGTGGAATCATCATTCATAAGCTGATAGTTTTTTGTTTTTTTTTTTTTTTTTAAAGTTGGGCCAGTGAAGGTGGTGCTACACAGTCCCAGCACGGAAAGCAGAGGCCAGCCTGATCTACATAGCAAGTACCAGAAGTACACAGAGAGACCCTATCTCAATAAAAGGAAATAAAATAAAATGAAGGCACTTGAAATGAAAAACAAATGTGTGTACTACTTAAAGTTTTTTGTTTTTTCTTGAGACAGGGTTTCTCTGTGTAACAGCCCTGGCTGTCCTGGACTCACTTTGTAGACCAGGCTGGCCTCGAACTAGCAAAGTTCCACCTGCCTCTGCCTCCCGAGTGCTGGGATTAAAGGCATGTGCCACCACCACCCGGCACTATTTAAAGTTTTAAGTTTACTCTGTAGATAACCTGTTTCTGGAAATTGAAAAATAATATAAATTACTTGTGTCAACTGTTTTCAGTAACATTGGTCAGTACTGGGTTCTTTTAAATGGAAAATTTTAATCATAGAAGAAGTTAATAGCTGTACCTGTTAGGGGAAAAAACATGCTGCTTTTGTGTTGTAACTTTAATGTTTTTAGGGAATTGTGATCTTTCAGATAGAAGTAAATTTGCCCATCCCCTTTCCCTGAGATTCTCTTTGAATTTTAGGGTCTTTCTGCTATGGTATTGTGGCCCCCCCTGGTCTTACATAGTGGACATTAATGCTAAAGATGTAAATCCAATCAATCTTGGGTTTACTTTTTATGGGAATTGTGACCATTGTCCTCCACTCTACTGAGAAACCTGCCATTCCCTACATCTTCTGGGTACTTGTTGGGTTAGTTCATTGTCTTTTCGCAGACTGCCACCTGCTCTTCCTCTGGTAGCCTTTGTTGGGCCAGCAACCACTCAATTCTTTAGCATGAGCCACTGTTTTTACTAGGATGAGCCACACCCTGTTGCCTAGGAACAGCCACACCTATTCCAACCTTTCAGGATAGAGTAGTCTCCTGTCATCGAATGTACTCTAATAATAATAAAATTGATTTAAAAATCCATTGTGCCGGGCGTGGTAGCCCACGCCTTTAATCCCAGCACTCAGGGAGGCAGAAGCAGGGTGGATCTCTGAGTTCAAGGCTAGCCTGGTCTATAAAGTGAGTCCAGGAGAGCCAGAGAGCTAGAGTAACACAGAGAAACCCTGTCTCAAAACCAAATTAAAGAACAAAACAGAAGCCGGGCGGTGGTGGCGCACGCCTTTAATCCCAGCACTTGGGAGGCAGAGGCAGGCGGATCTTTGTGAGTTCGAGGCCAGCCTGGTCTACAAAGTGAGTCCAGGACAGCCAGGGCTACACAGAGAAACCCTGTCTCGAAAAACCAAAAAAAAAAAAAAAAAAAAAGAACAAAACAAAACATTGTAAGGTGAACACATCAGACTTTTTTTTTTTCCTTTGAGGTCAGGCTTGCTGCTGTTTAGCCCGAACTGGCCTAAACTCCTGCCTCAGCTTCTCAAGTATGTCCTACCATTCCTAATTCCTGGATTTCCTGGCTTAAAACTTTTTTTTTTTTAGGTTTTTCAAGACAGGGTTTCTCTTGAATCTTGGCTGTTCTGGACTGACTTTGTAGACCTGGCTAGCCTTGAATTCACAGAGATCCACCTGCCTCTGCCTCCTGAGTGCTGGGATTAAAGGCGTGTGCCACCATACCCGGCCCTGGTTTAAACTTCTTAACTAAGTGCCCAGTGTACTGAATGTGCTCTGTCTAGTTTAATTTTCATGTTCCTCTTTTCGCAATGATGAAATTGAAGATTAGTAAGATTAAATAGACAACTGTTTGATAGGCTTAATGCCTTTGATCCCAGCACTTGATACAGAGAACAGGTGGAACTCTCAGTTCCAGGACAGCCAGGACTACTTATCAAGACCCAGCCTTTAAAATCAATAGGCAGCAGTTTGAGCCTGAAGTTATCTGCTTGCAGTATGTAAATGTTCTTTTACCTATGGGAAAGGAGGTTTGGAAACTAGATGGGTCAGTATATATAGGTGCTTGCTGCCTAACAACTGACCTGAGTTTGATTCCTAGTACCCACATGGTAGCCAGAGAGGGTTCTTGCCAGTTATCCTCTGACAGCCAGTGAGCCATGGCATGTACCAACACATATGCACACAAATATAATTTTAAAAATTAAAACTTGAAAGAAAAGTCTTTTGTCAGGGCAGAATAAATCTTGATATTCATGGGTATTCACCTCACCTTTGCTGTCCTACAGTCCCTGGATCCCTGCACTCTGGCAGAGGCCTCAGTCAGCAGAACCAGAGATGGCATCAGTAGATTTCAAGACCTATGTGGACCAGGCCTGCAGAGCTGCAGAGGAGTTTGTCAATGTCTACTATACCACCATGGATAAGCGGCGGCGGCTCCTATCCCGCCTGTACATGGGCACTGCCACGTTAGTATGGAATGGAAATGCTGTTTCAGGACAAGAATCCTTGAGTGAGTTTTTCGAGATGTTGCCTTCCAGTGAATTTCAAATCAACGTGGTAGACTGTCAGCCTGTCCATGATGAAGCTACATCAAGCCAGACCACAGTCCTTGTGGTGATCTGTGGAACAGTGAAGTTTGAGGGCAACAAACAACGGGACTTCAACCAGAACTTCATCTTGACAGCACAAGCCTCACCCAGTAACACAGTGTGGAAGATAGCAAGTGACTGCTTCCGGTTCCAGGATTGGGCCAGCTAGTGGGGCTGTGAAAGGCCTCTTGGCTTCAGCCCAGCTGTGGAGAAATGCCAGTCTCAAATCTCAGGATGTGGAAAACACAAGTTCATTTTTGTTGTCACAGCAGCACTGCAAACTGGATGTTCGATTCTTAGAAACCCCTTTCCTGGTTATATACTGGTTTGTCATAGTTGCCTTTTAAAAGTAGTACACTTTCTATTTTTCTACTTACTCAGTAGAGACCCTGTTTCTGAAAATTGACAAATAAATAGTATAAATGTTGCTTCTCTGTCTGATATGTCCAAATCTTGAGAAGGGTGGAGGATTATGAGAGGCAAAAAGCATGGTAGGGGGCTGGAGAGATGGCTCACTGGTAAGGAGCACTGTCTGCTCTTCCAAAGGACCCGGATTCAATTTCCAGCACCCACATGGCAGCTCACAGCTGTCTCTAACTTCAGTTCGGTGTGGGCATCTGACATCCCCACACCGAACACTAATGCATATAAAATAATAATTTTTTTTTAACAAAAAGAAAGCATGATAGGAAACACCTATAGGGGATGGAGGGTCTGAGCTCTGGGAATCCCAGAGTTGTGGGTGGCGTCCCTATCCACACTAGAATCCTCAAAACATTGCAAATTACCTGTCCTGGGTCATATCCCTAGCCAGCACCTCTACTACCACTAAGATATGGGCTTTGGCATTTTATTTTCAAAAGGACCCTTAATATGATTTTATATGTGTGTGTGTGTGATTCATTTGACAGCTGGCTTTGCGTTTGGCACCTGAGATGGGAGTTGATTGATGATAAATGTGAAGAGTTAGCTGACTGCTGATTACTGCTCCTACCAGAAGCCCTAAGGCTGGGAGGGAACTGTAACTATAAAAGACCTAAAACTTTTTCCGGTCTTAGTTATCACTAGATTTGACAAGCAATCAGATTCTGGCCAATGGAGTGGAAGCTGATGATAGAAATGGTAATTTTGCTTCAATAAACCCTCACTTCCTCTTTCTGGCTGCTACCACTGGTCATGGCTTCATCTTTGGCAAGAAGACCATCTGGCTGTGCCCTAGAGGTAGGGTCTTTGTGTAGTTCTCTGGGTTTCTGGTGACCACAAACTGCCAAGGTAGCCCTAGTTCACCTCTGATTGTCACCTATGTCTTGGTCAGTCACACCCAATAAATAACAGCTCCAAAGCCACATCTAGAGCAGTCAAACCAGTCCTACAGACTTGGTGACAAGATGAGACTTGAAGTTCAAGCTCAGATGCTACTAAAATTTATGAAATAGCAAAGTGAGTTTTCTACCATGCTGAATTGACTTAAGATACTGGAACACTAAAGATGGCCCCTTAGAAAGACATGGGGAGGAAGAGTAAAGGAGACTTGGTGCAGAGCTTTAAATTATCACAGACTTTCACCCAAGGGTAGCCTTGATACAAGAGCCCTGGAGTCAACTAAGTTCTTTAAACTCTACCCTAACTGTCCAAAATAGTAAGAACAGAATGATGTTGACCTTCCATGCTTAGAACAGACCGTATTCTCAAGGTTTCTGATTACCTGGCACTCTGGGAATGTTTGAATCTGAATTAACATGGTTCTCAAAGACAAGCTTTGCTCAATATCCATTCTACACCGCACCCTCATTTCTCTTCTGCTGGAGTTCTCCAATTCTCCACTTACCCTTCCCCTGCTCAGGTTCTTGTTCCTTACACCCTGCCCTGTCAAGGTTTCCCCCCACATCAACCCACCTTTCCCTTTGCTCTCCCTGCCCACTCCTGCCCCACCAGAATGCACTCCATGCATAAACCAAAAGTAAACACACCCAGCACACCCAGGGACCTGGAAAAAGTACTGTGAGAGAAGTGCCTTTTTGCTTTGATAGCCACATTTTGTTTCGGAACAAAGGCAAAGTTTGCTTCAGCCACAAATCATTTGTATTCTATTTCAAGACCCTGCTAGAGTGTCTGCCAAATTGAGAAGTATGGGTTTTGCCATAACCTGTATTTTGCTTTAACAAAGACAAGATGCTTTACATTTTTGATGGTGCCTTGTTGGAAAGGTGTGAGAACAGTCTACCTTTAACAGTGAGGGTAAAATGAGTTAATTCTTTACAAAGTCTTCTTTACACTCAGCAGTGATGGAGACATTAGGAACAGAAACTGGATTCTTATTTTCAAGCTCCCAAGACTGTAGGGACATCTGTCTGACTCTTGCCTCCCCACATCCCATGCCCTGGTCAGATGGAGTCACTTCTCCCAGAAGAAACTGAGAAACGCTTTAGGATTGGCACTGTAGGGCTGGGGACCAGAGTGGACAGGCTTAGATGCTAGAGATAACTCAGCTGGTAAGAGTACTTGCTGCTCTTCCAGAGAACTCAAAGCTCAATTCCTAGCATCTACACGGTGATTCACAGCTGTTTGTAACTCCAGTTCCAGAAGAGATGATGCCATCACTAGTCTCCATGTCCACCAGGCCTGCCCACAAGTGGTACACAGACATACATGCAGAAAAACATCCATATGGTAAAATTAAGTTTTATTAAAAGTGGCCAAGCTTCATCCTGAGCCACAGGCTGTGACATCTTCCCACCCACTGCTAATCTGGTGTACCTTGGCCAGAAGAAAGCTAGGAGCATAAGTCTGGCCACTCTGGGGCAACCAGGATGGAATGGGGCAAGGAGTCTTTGTGGCAATCCTATTGCCTGGGCATCATCTGGTCAACCTCAGGACATACCATATTCCTAGCACTGTGAAGCAGGATCTGGCATCCACAGCTCACTAAGATTTGTGAGCAAACACAAGAGCTTGACCAGTGCGGTCATGTTATGACTGATCACAGCACAGTGCATAGAAACAGTAAGTACAGCAAGTGGTGCTTCTAAGATGGGACCTTATAACATTGTGCAGACTGTTCGGGAACTCTTGGGCTCACATGTTCCTTCTGGCTCTGTCCATGGAATAACTGGGACTAGAAGCACATGCAACTCTACCCATAGGCTTGGTATTAGAAAAGTGTATTGCTGTTGTCAGTAATGTTTGTCTTCTAGGGAATTACCAAAGTTACTGATTTTCAAATAAACAGCTTGTGACATTGATTTTTCTGTTTTCAGTTCAATTGGCTTCTGTTGTGATTTCCTTCTGTTTATTTTCAGTCTTTTTAAAAGTTTGCCATTGAAAGTATTGAGATTAGCCTGTGTCATCTCACGTGGTTAATAAAAGTTATCACAAGCATCCTTTGTGATATGAAAATAAAACTCTAAACGTCCACTAATATGATTTTTTAAATTATGTTGCCACCAGGGGGGTTATTGTACAGTCTTAAGAATAAAGAACAAGCCGGGCGGTGGTGGCGCACGCCTTTAATCCCAGCACTCGGGAGGCAGAGGCAGGCGGATGATTGTGAGTTCGAGGCCAACCTGGTCTACAAAGTGAGTCCAGGACAGCCAGAGCTGTTACACAGAGAAACCCTGTCTCGAAAAACCAAAAAAAAAAAAAAAAGAAAGAAAAGAAAAACCAAAAAAAAAAAAGAATAAAGAACAGACTTTTTATGTTATATGATTCATATGAAATATTTGAGTTTGGTAATCAGAAAAGCACAAACTCTTTGTAGATAACAGAGTCAGAGACAGCACAAACATCCCAGGAAACACTCAAGGTGTGTTGCATTAGTTCAGTTTATTACTGACAAGGCTGTAATTGATTTGTGAATTTAAAATGAAATTATAGTAGATATGAAAATTCTAGAAACATAAATCAAAAATTAAAGCTAGCTGTTGGCTTCTAGGATTGTAGGTAATTGAACTAGGACCAACATAGTGGAAACAAGAGAACTGACTCTTGCACGCTGCCCTCTGATCTTTCCCACATATCCTCTCTCAATGTAATTTGTAAAAATGAGTCCTCTAATGTGTTTAAAGAGCCAGAGATGAAGCGTTTGGGTTTTGAAATAGGCAAGAACATTCCAACGTAGAAACGGAAATAGACAATTTTACAAAAACATATCTAAATTGTTTTGTGATTACTAAATACACTTGTGAGAAATGGCCTGAGATGTATGTATGGGAGGTAACGGTTTAAGTGATGATGTGCTCACAATTAAAGCAGGTAAAGACTTGTGGCCGATTAAAACTCAGCTCTTGAACTGACCCATAATTGACGCACTGGAAAGTAACCTCACAGGCAGGATTTTGGAGCCTGGGAATCGCACATCAGGAAAGTCACCCAGGACAACGCTGCGTGGTTCCTCCCTCAACACCCACGCCCACCTTGCTCTCTTGGGGCCGCACGGAGGCTCCAGTGCGGCCGCTTGGTAGAGAGAAGGAGGCGCAGCTTGTGTGAATGTCACAGAACCGCAGATCACCGCCAAAGCATCTCACTTCTAACCCTGCCAGGACCATCATAGTGCCCTACCTTTAGGTCTGAAGATCTTGACGTCATTATTCCGCGACCACCCAGAACCAATTGCAAAACTGCTCCCCAGGAAACGAAGCGGAATACCATGTGACCTGGCCCCAGCTGCTGCCTGAGTCTCCTGGTGTGAGGGACAAAGCATGGCCTGGGCCTAGGAGGCTACACCAATCAACAGTAGATGCGCGCAAAGCAGGGCGTGGCCCAGTTTGTTGGGTGTTCCGGAACGCGACCCGCTTTACCTACCTACCCTGCTAGTCGCCTGTCTCCTTAGAAGTGTGTGAATTGTTTCCAAAGTTTCACCAAAATAAGTGCCTTGAAGCGAACACACGTAGTTTAATTTCATTTACTTCTTCAGGATGACTGACATATACACACGACATCTTTGCTTTTCCCCCTCACTGCTGAGAGTGCTTTTCTTGTGCTTCTGCAGGTTGACTGTGTACAGAGGCCTGTATGCGTCTCCATTTTCAGTGGATTCTTCTAGCCATATTCTAATGAGAATTGTCTACTAGCATTCTTTAACTGCTGGTGGTTTCTTGTTGATTTCCAGAGGTTCTTTGAGGTCTGTCCTGCTGTCTTATCCTGCTTAGGGATAGTTCCAGTCCCTTGCCACAAGGATGTTTATGGGTATGTTTATCAGATATGTAGTCTTGAAATCCAAGGTAATCTGAAGAAAGGTTAAGGCGATGATTTACTAATGGGGAATGAAATGACGTCGGCAGAATCAAGCAGGAGTCTGAGCCAAGTAAAGGAGACACAAAATGAAAGTGGTGACCAGGCTTTCATCCAGATTTTACTTACTTTGATGTAGAAGAAACTCAGTGATAGAAGTGATGTTATAAAGGATTTGCTAGTAGATTTGTAAAGGAGACATTAAGTCGCCCAAGTGGAATTTAGCTAAAGGAGCTACCTCCAAAACACCCCAAAGATAAGTAGTATGCCAACTAGGCCTGTTAAAAACAAAATTTATGATACTAGGATGCAAATGTGTATTCACTCAAGATTAGCCAGCCATCAGGCCCAAGTCCAAAGACATAGCTCTAACAGCCAGCTCAAAGCGGGGGGGGGGGGGGGGGGGGGGGGGAGACACTCCTCCTTCGCGCCGCGACGGCAAACCCCCAACAAAAAAACAAAACAAAAAAAAAAAAAAAAAAAAGGGC
>CAJQZJ010032307.1:3631175-3643988 GCA_907164525.1 Lophiomys imhausi
GGGGGGGGGGGGGGGGAGTGCAGTTAAGTCCCTTGTGCTGACCCTGGATAACAGCCATTCAAAAAACCCAAACCAAAACAAAACAACAAAACTGGTGTGCTTAAAATAATTCTGACAATATGTTGTATCATTGGTATGTAAATCTATCTGCCAAGGCAGCCAGACTTACAGTCTTCTCTGTTTAAATTGTTCAAAGTATAACCTGGAGCCAGAACCCAAAAGAGATTTAAGGATGGAAGCATATATAAAATGCATAAGCCAAGGGTAAGATAATGAAACCTTCATTTAGGAGCTGACTCTTATTTGGGCCTTAGCCCCAGTCACCATGGTTCAATATATATATATAATGAATATTATATATTATAATAGCATGGTATTGTAGGGAATGTTTATGTAAATAAACAGCATATTCAAAAGGTAAATTTTCTATGTGGAAGGAAATTGAGGCAGGGGAGCATTCAGATTCTAGCTCAACAGGCTAAGAGTGCTTTATTGGAACAGTGAGAGGCCCCAACTTTTCTATAGGATGAAAGTTGAGTGCATTTAGAGAATCTAAATGTGGGCAGCCATCAGGAAATTATACCCCCATCCCCCTGTGTGTGGTGAGGGATTAATTTGAATTAGGGTGGGTTTTTTTTTTTAAGATTTACTATATATACAATATTTGGCCTGCATGTATGCCTCCAGGCCAGAAGAGGGCACCTGATCTCATTATAGATATATATATCTATAATGATATATATATATATCTATATGCCTCAATTTCCTTCCACATAGAAAATTTACCTTTTGAATATGCTGTTTATTTACATAAACATTCCCTACAATACCATGCTATTATAAAGATTAACAGGGGTGGGAGTCACGGTTGGTTCATCAACATATCAAAGCCTGCTTGGCTCTATCTTGGAGCTATCTTGTAGTTGGCTCCTTAACGTATCTTGCAAGGATCACATTATTCCAAGTCACACAAAATGGTATTCATGTTACACAAAATGGTTTCACTTATGTTCTGAACTGGGTTGTAAATCAAAATATCATTCTGTGTAGCAAAACAGCTATGGCTTATAACACAAACACACACACACATATTTCAAGATATAATCCTAAATGTATATTGAAGTCATACATAGTCTAAACGAACTTCACCTTATAATTGAAGTGAACTTTTATCTCAGGTAATTGGCTTAATTCAAAGGACTAGATCTTTTCTTTGCAGCAGGACCTAGTTTAAACTAAGAGCAAGCATTTGCAAAATTGAAGGAGCTATCAACCTCGGTGGGCATTTCTAGTTCAAATAGGTAGCTTCCACAGCCCAGAGAAAGAAGAGATCTGTATACGGACAGAGGCCTAGTCTTCTAGAGGATTACGCACATTTCAAAGAGGAGAAAACACTATCTGGCTAAACTAAATGCTCAGCCAAAGGAAAGAGTGACCAGATGCCTTCTATTCTCAGCAGTAATAGGTCTTGCAGGCTGGTGGCAGTAGGGAGGCGACTTCGTAAAGCTTTTGCAGAGGGTGGAAGCCTAAAGCATGATCAACATTTACCGGGAACCGGAAGTCTAAGGCAGGACTTTCAAATGACCAGATTTTTAGTTAGGATCAAAGGTGGAATTTAGAGCGGAAGGAGTCAAAGAATACAAGGCTGTGCCAGCCTTCCCACTCCGCTACCGCGGGCACAGTCGCGGCCCCACATCCGCCAAGACTTGGCCCACCGCGGAACCCAGGAGGGCCTGAACGTTCTGCTTCCAGGAACCGAGCGACCACCTGAAGACAAGGACCCAGCCACATGGCTGGAGGGAGCGGCAGCTAGCTTTGCCTCCTGCGCAGGCGCGGCCTTGGCCAGACAGCAGTGATGAATCCCGGAACTGGTAGCCAGTCACTGCGCAAGCTCACATAGGACTACAGAACGCAACGGCCGGAACCGCTTCTGAAGCGGGACGTGAACGCGCAGCGCCTTCCCGGGTCGCGGAGGGCGGGGCCTGTCAGGGGGCGGGGTGCGCTCGTGGCGACCAATCAGCGGACCCTGCGGCCAGCTGTTCCTGCGGGCCTGGACTAGGGGTACGGGTCCCGCAGAGGCGCTGGCTGCGAGGTGAGTGTGCTGCCGAGTGGTCTGGCTTCCAGGCTGTCCTTTGCCTGCTGTCTCTGGGGCGGCGGACTGCGGGCTGCGGGGACGTAGGCACAGGGCTGGTGGGGACCCAGGCCGAGAGAGGGTAGGCTGGACTCTTTCGGCTCTGGAGACCGGGGGAGGGGCTGGACCCTGGCTGCAAGAGTTTGTTCTCCGTGAGGCTTTGGAGGATCCTCGGTGGTCAGGGACTCGGGGTGGCCAAGGTGGGGACGGAGGTGGTGCAGTTAGACCAGCCGGGCTTTATTTCCTGTGTGAGAGCCAGGATTCCTGTAGGTGGGCAGGCTGCAGAGAGCAGCGTCCCCTGGAGGCCTGGCCTGGGAGTTCGGACCCCCAGTGCTACTTGGCGACCTTGGTGAGGATGCCTGGCCCACTCAGAGGCGCCTGAATGGCAATGACTGTGGAACACAGCTGTCACCAGGCTGCAAATAGCCGCTCGATCTGACTGGTGTCTGCCCCCATGGGAGGTAAACGGGGAAATCTGCTCAGGGCCTTCTTGGTTGATGGTGAGCTCGCTGCCAGGTGTCCTGGTAGGATTTCGAGATCCATTGAGGGGCCAGGGCGAGGTGTTAGGAAGTCAGGTTGGCCATATGGGCATCCGGCAGAGAAAGGTCTGCAGCCTTTGTCCTCAAGCTGGGACCAGGGATTCTGAAGAGCATTGGCTTAGCAGTACTGCCTCTTGTCGTTCTCACCTCACTATTTCCTTTATTTAAGCTTCCTCGTTACGTAGGTGGTGTTTCGGTAGCGTCCCCTTCAGTAGACATTCCACAGGTGCTGAATTTACCATTGTACTTCCTAGGAGAGTCTTTTTTGTGTTTGCGACTGGGGATGGTGGATAGTGGTCTCGAATAAATGGAGAGACACTAGCAAGTCCTGGTAGACACATGAAATCCAAGATGATATCTAGGTTCTGGTGAAGGAGATTCAGGAGTGCTGTGGATGGTGGAGACTTGGAAACCGAGGTGAACCTGGAAAGGGAAATTAGATTCAGTGACAGAGAACTCTGAGAAGAGTCCACAGAAAAGATGACATGAAGTTGGGCTAGCATTTTAGAGTCCAGGAGAGGACTCTTGGGGGAGATGGCAGCTACAGGGAAAACAAATTTGGTGAGGCTGGGGAGAGGAGTGTGTTGAGAAACTTTAGTTGAACCTATACAGGGCCATGAGGCTCAGGTTCAAGACCCCAATCGGCCAGTTAACCAGTTACCTTACTAGCTTGTCACCTGTAAGATGAGCTGTCCAGCAGTAACTTTACAGGTGTGTTGGAAGCCCACCATCAGCCAGCAAATGTCAGGCCAGCTGGAAGTGTTTGCTATGTTCCTCTCCATAAAGCTTCAGGATAACTGGACCTTCCAAGAGGAGGAAGTGAATGTTCAGAGAGGCTCTAACCTGCTCAAGGTAACACAGTTTGTAAAAGTTCTGGAACTTGAATTATTTCAGGAGAGTAACTCGGTTTACCAGGTGTTTAAGGATACTGCAAATGAGGATGGGGGTTTGAACTATTTTTCCAGGAAGTACTCACTGTTTTCAGTAGTAGAAGTGATCATCAAATGACTATTTCTTACTCAGAAATCTAGACATACATTTTCCTATATCTTTGGAATATGTCTTTGAGTAGATTAGAAGATGACCTTGATAAGCAAAGTACTGCCTTAATGAGTCTTACTGAAGGTGAACTAATCATTTGTGCTTATCACGGGGAAAGTCTTGCCAGTATTGTTTTCATGAGAATATTTCTCAGAAAAGAACTTTAGAAACTGCTAAGAACTGAAGTGTAATTTGATTCTGTGTCTATGTGTGAGTTTTTTTTCTTTTAAGATTCATTTTGTTTTTTAAAATATGCATATGTCTTTGTTGGGGTATGTGTATGTGAGTGCAGGTATCTGAGAAGTCAGGTCCTCTAGAACTGGAGTTAGAGGCAGTTGTGAGTCACACAATGTGGGTACTTGAAATTAAACTTGGGTCCTCTGCAAGAGCAGTGTGTGCGTTTAACCGCTGAGCCATCTCTCCCACTCCATCTTTGTGTTTTGTGGGAGTTTTTTGTTTTTGTTTTTGTTGTTGTCGTTTTGTTTTGTTTTGTTTTTTGCTTTTGTTATTTTGAGATAGGGTCTCATATAGTTCAGGCTGGCCTCAAAGTTGCCAAGTGGCTGAGATTGGTTTTAAACTCCCAATCTTCCTGTCTCTACCTTCTGAATGCTGGGCTTGTATATGGCAGTGTTGGGCTATAGATTCATGCTACCCTATCCAGCTGTGATTTGAATCTTTCAATGAGAAAAGTTGGGTTTGTTAGTTGCTATTTATCTTCTCAGGAACTAATGGAACCCTCATAGCTTCAAGTCCCTTTTCTTCAGGGATTCTTCATGTGTGAAGTAATTAATTTGTGTTTTTGTTTTCAAAGCTGTTTTTAGAAGGAAGATGGAAAGTGGCAGAGTTTTGCTGGAATCCAAATCTTCACCATTGAACCTTCTGCATGAGATGCATGAACTCCAACTTCTGGGCCACCTGTGTGATGTCACAGTCAGCGTAGAGTATCAGGGTGTCCGTGAAGACTTCATGGCCCATAAAGCAGTGCTGGCAGCCACCAGCAAGTTTTTTAAGGAGGTATTCCTGAATGAGAAGAGCACAGATGGTACCAGGACTAATGTCTGCTTAAAAGAAGTTCAGGTTGTTGACTTTGCTTCTTTTCTGGAGTTTGTCTATACTGCCAAGGTGAAGGTAGAAGAAGATCGTGTGCAACGGATGCTAGAAGTGGCTGAAAAGCTAAAGTGTTTGGACCTGTCTGAAACATGCTTTCAGCTAAAGAAGCAGATGCTGGAGTCTGTCCTTTTGGAATTGCAGAATTTCTCTGAGTCTCAGGAGGTGGAGGCCAGCAGTGGCCCCCAGGTGAATGTGACTCCCAGCTCCAAAGCAGGTGTACCAGGTGAGGATGCTCACGCCAATGGCCTTGGAGATTCTGTTGACTACTCAATAGAGAGATTTGGCAATGGCATCTCACCAGAAATGCCATCCAAGAAGTGCAAGGAGAAACTGGACAAGAAGAAAGATGTGGCTAAGCCTCCCTACCCTAAAATCAGAAGAGCTAGTGGGAGGCTGGCTGGAAGAAAGGTGTTTGTGGAAATCCCTAAAAAGAAATACACAAGAAGGCTCCGAGAACAGCAGAAAAGTTCAGAGGAAGCCACAGAGAATGACAGGTGTCCCCAGGACGAAAGCCTAGACAATGAGAGGATGGAGACAGAGCCAGCTTCCAAAAGTGAGGCTTTCCTTGCTAGTGTGAAACAGGAGGAAGGCCTGCAGAAAGTGGAGGGGGAGAAGGAAAAGGAGAAGGAAGAAGGGAAGGATGGGGAGAAGAAGAAGAATAACTTCCAGTGCATAGTCTGTGAGAAGGCCTTCCTGTATGAGAGGAGTTTCCTGAAACATATAAGATACAATCATGGTGTGCCTACCACTACCGAGGTGGTGTATCGATGTGACACCTGTAGCCAGACCTTCGCCAACCGCTGCAACCTGAAGAGCCACCAGCGCCATGTGCACAGCAGTGAGCGCCACTTCCCATGTGAAATGTGTGCAAAGAAGTTCAAGCGCAAGAAGGATGTGAAACGGCATGTGCTGCAGGTGCATGAGGGTGGTGGCGTGCGGCACCACTGTGGCCAGTGTGGCAAGGGCCTGAGCTCCAAGACTGCCCTGCGGCTGCATGAGCGCACGCACACAGGCGACAAGCCCTATGGCTGCATCAAGTGTGATGCTAAGTTCTCCCAGAACTCAGCGCTCAAGACCCACATGAGGTGCGGCTGTCTGGGAATGTGGCTTATTTGGAGCAGGGCTGGCCTGCATGTAGGGATGTGGATTCCCAGATGCTAAGGTGCACTGGGCAGTTGGAGATGGCTTTAGGAATTGGACCAATGTGTCTCTTGTCTACAGATCTTCATTTCCCCTCTGGTACCATCTAGTACTTGGGAAATTGAGGCAACTTTGAATCCTCTTTGGAGGTAGAGGTCAGAGAACTGTCTCTTCAACTTCTCAAAGACCCTTTAGGCCCTCCTTCCATGTAACAGAGGCCAGGGTACAGCAGAGCCATCCAGAGCTCTGGGTGCTGTGTGCCTGGTAGCCTGAGTCTCAAGGTACTCTGTACTGGAACAAGAGATGGGTCTTTTCTTCACTCAGTTCTGTTGAAGTTCTGAGAGATGATATATAATGTAGGACACTTCTCTAGTGGTCTTTTAGTTCTCAGGGCTTGGAAAGTGCCATTCATTGGTTGATCTAAGAGTTAGGATCTAAGAATCAGGCAACACTTTCTTTCTTTTTTTTGAAGATGTGCTTATTTTTATTTTACATATGTGGTGTTTTTCCTGAATGTATGTGTGTGTGTACCATGTCTGGTACATGGCAAATGTCAGATACCCTGGAATTGAGGTAACCAATGGTTGTTTAAGCCACATGTGGGCACTAGGAACCAAATGCTGGTCCTCTGCAAGAACAGCAAGTGCTCTTAACCACTGAGTCACCCAGCCTCTGAATGATGCTAATTCTTTTCAGACTATAAGTGGTTAATTAATTTTGTTTTTGTTTTGTTTTGTTTTTTGATTTTTCGAGACAGGGTTTCTCTGTGTAGCTTTGACTGTCCTAGAACTCATACTGTAGATCAGACTAGCCTTGAACTCACAGAGTTCATCTGCCTCTGCCTCCAGAGTACTGGGATTGAAGGTGTGTGCCATTACCACCTAGTTCGGGCTCATGATTTCTTATATCTAAGTTTCCTTATAGTTTTTTCTTTGTTGTTGTTGTTTTAGACCAGCGGTTCTCAACCCGTGAGTTGTGTCCCCTTTGGGGGTTGAACAACCCTTTCACAGGGACGCATACCAGATATCAGATATTTTCATTACAATTCATGACAGTTGCAAAATTACAGTTATGAAATAGCATCAAAAATAAGTGTATGGTTGGGGGTCCCAACATGAGGAGCTCTATTAAAGGATTGCAGCATTAGGAAGGTTGAGAACCACTATTTTAGACAGTGTCTCACTGTGTAGTCCTTGTTGGTCTGGACCTTGGTAATGTAGGCTGTGCTTGCTTTGAATTTTCAGAGATGAGCCTGCCTCTGCCTCTCAAGTGCTGGGATCAAAGGCATGTGCCACAATGTAGTTCTTAGTACACGTTTTCATTCCAGACAAGCAGTTGAATTTTCTACCGTATTCTATCTTTCCCCTCCAAGACTGTGGGGAGAGAACATGGTGGTTGCCATTGTTCAGTTTGTCTGAGTTCAAAGTACCTGTGTAGGAAGCACTCAGCAGATCATGGCTGATTGCTACATCATGCTGGTTGTGAAACTGAAATTCTCCTGTGTGGCTCTCACCAATTTAAAAGCGTATTTTCTCTTTAGACTGACTGGTCATGTTAGGAAATGACAGTCAAATGTTCAGTCATATGGTACTTTGTCAACAGTAATTCCTAAGGTTATTCCAAATAAGGAAGGTTTTTAAATATTAATATTAAAATATGCCATAGTCTCTGCCTTCCGGTGCCTAACACCATAAATAAGGCCCAGGAGAGATGTAGGGGCTCTCTGTGAAGTTCCACTCTATGTGGAGCCAAGTGACATATCGATTGTTGGGTCTTGCACAGAAACTCCATTTGAGTTGAGATGTATGGTGACCTCCCCCACACCCCGCTCCCAAAACAGGGTTTCTCTGTACAGCCCTGGCCATCCTGGAATTTGCCAGTGAGGTAGACCACACTGGCTCTGCCTCCTAAGTGCTGGGATTAAAGGCATGTGTCACCACTGCCTGCTGTATGGTGAACTCTTGATTTGTCCCATTAGTCATTTTTCTCAGCATTTGAGGAAATGGTTTTTGCACAATATAGAGGAATTTGGAAATTGTATTACAAACTGACTTTTGAAATATACCCTGAGTTATCATCTGAATGTTGTACTTTCAGAGTTCACACAGGGGAAAGACCTTTTGTCTGTGATGAATGTGGTGCAAGATTCACTCAGAACCACATGCTGATTTATCATAAAAGGTGTCACACAGGTAAATACCCACGCTCTTGTGATTGACTGTCTTTCCTAGCTCTAGAAGAAAACTGCAATTGCTTAATTAGAAGCTGGCATCCAGCACGGTAGTGCAAGTTACAGCCAGGCTTCAGCTTTTCCATCTAGTAAGAGAGGATTACAGATACTCCTGCTATCTGCTGTGCCACTAGGCACTCAAATGCGGCACACAGGTCTTAGATGCTAGAGGTATGGCACAGTTCCTACTGCTGTAACCCTAAATCCATTTTCAGGAGTCTGTGGTAAAGAAATTACCTGAAATCTGAGAAAAGCTGCGTGATCAACTCTCTTCTTGCTATGTTTAATAACAGAATTGGGAACAACATGATGGGCCAGCCACAAGGAACTATTTCAGTAGGCTGGACATCCATGCCCCAGCTCATTACATGGCCCTTCAGAGGAAGGACTCTTGAATTGCATGGGCACATTTGTACTTAAATGAACAATTAAGCATAGTCAGTGGCAAACCTGGACAGAAACCAGGAGCAAACACATGATAAATAATCATATTTAGGTAGGAGATTATCTCTATTTTTAAAAATCTTTGTGATAGTTTACCATGAGAGGGAAAGTTTAAGTTGGCTTTATTCTGGTTCAGCATTGCACTTCAGTGGTTGAAAGTTTTGATGCAAACATGGACCCTGTAGAGTGCACTGTACTCACTCACCCAGCTCTTCCCTTGCTTATACTTTTTATCTCTAAGCACTCACACAGGCCTCAGGTTCAAGTCCAGTCCAGTCAGATGAGGTGTTGGACCATTCATGACTGGAACGCAGAACTCCAGTGGAAGCTGTGGGGCAGCTGTGTCACAGCGTAGATGTAGAGTTGGTCATAGCGCATGACTATTAATGTATTAAAATTTAATGAAAGCCAATGTTGTAATGTTTGTAAAATCAGGGTACCTCAGTGGACTGTAGGAGTGAGCTGGAAGAATAAACAAAGAACTTAAAACAACAACAAGTGAGGTATTGGAACTTCCCTGCAGTTCAGTCAGGTTGACTGGTGTCACTTAGATTTTACTTATAACCCATTGTGAACTTCCTCTCCCTTAACAGAGGGACTTTTATTCTCAGAAAGAGCTACAGAAACACTTGTTTGAGAATAATCCAACAAACCCCCAAAGTTGTAAAATGTTCTTATCTGCAGTAACTAAATTTCTTAAATTTGAGCTGGCTTAACAGCAATAACTGATTCTTGTCAGTGGAATGCTATTTGGATTCCCAGGATATTCACCACCTTTAGCAAGTAGCAAGCGTAGTATGTTTGATGTTTAATTAGAAAGTGTTGGCTGCTGCTTGTCAAGGTAGAGAAGACCAGCTTTTCCTCTTCCAGGTGTTTTTAATGCCTCTTTTGTTGGTATTTTTGTCTGGTCTTTTCATGTAGGTGAAAGGCCTTTTATGTGTGAGACATGCGGCAAGAGTTTTGCTTCTAAGGAGTACTTAAAGCATCATAACAGAATCCACACTGGATCTAAACCCTTTAAATGTGAAGTGTGTTTGCGGACCTTTGCCCAGCGGAATTCCCTTTACCAGCATGCTAAAGTCCACACAGGTATGGCTAGCTACAGAGTACCAGGGACGAGTTCAGTCTGGCAAGGAGAACAGTTCACAAGTTTTTTTTGGGTTTTTTTTGTTTGTTTGTTTTTTGAGACAGGGTTTCTCTGTATAACAGCTCTGGCTGTCCTGGACTCGCTTTGTAGACCAGGCTGGCCTCGAACTCACAGAAATCCCCCTGCCTCTGCCTCCCAAGTGCTGGGATTAAAGGTGTGCGCCACCACCGCCTGGCTAGTTCACAAGTTTTAAAGTCACTTGGAGAATGTTGCTTTGCTGTCACTGTGATTATAACTTCCCAGGGAGAGTTGACCGTGGCTCAGGTTTCACAGCATCCATTCTCTCATGGTGGGGAAAGGATGGTGATGGGTCATGGTAGCAGAACTTACGGAAGTTCCTCACATTGTGGTAAACCAGAAAGGGCTAGCAGGAACCAGGGGCTGGTATAATCTTAAGGGTTTGTCCTACTAAGCTATGTCCAGCCCGCCAGGAAGTATCCAGTTCCATCAAGACTCCATCCATCGCCTTCAAAATAGTGAGCAGCTGGAGCATTAAGAAAGTGACCCTGGGAGGCACGTTTCAAGTTGATTCTGAATCAGAAGCTTCAGGAGAAAAAACACAGCCAAATTTTGTTATAGTGGCATTTTAAAAGTAATTTTTTAAAGTTAAAATCTAATTACACATGATAGTATTTTTAAACCCTTTTACCTCCTCCTCCAGAGCTTTTGACTGAACATACAGCCTTGTGCATGCTGTCTGGATCCTATACCATGACATTAATTCATAGACCTTATTTTTATGTTTTCTTTTTTGAGATACATTTTCATATAGCCCTTGAACTTGCTATGTAGCCCAGGACGACCTTCAATTCCTAATCCTTCTCTCATTAGCCCTCAAGTGCTAGGGTTACCCGCCCTGTTTTCCACCCAGTTTTTATACTTTTGATTTTGTAGTTTGTTAGGTTTTTTTTTAATTACATTTATCTATCTATCTGTCTATCTATCTATTTAGGGTTTTTTGAGACAGGATTTCTCTGTGTAGCCCTGGCTGTTCTGGAACTCATTCTGTAGCCCAGGCTGACCTTGAACTCAGATATCCATCTGCCTCTGGTTCTTAAGTGCTGGGACTATAAAGGCTTGTACCACCACAGCCTGGCTAATTACATACATTTTAATTAAGTTTATTTTATGCATGTATGTGTATAGGTGATTAAGTGCCCCGACATGTGTGGAGGTCAGAGGACAGTTTGTGGGAGTTGGTTCTTGCCTTTCACCATGTGAGTCCTTAAGATTGAACCCAGGTCCTCAAGCTTGGTGGCAGATGGCTTTTCTCACTGAACCACCCTGTAGGCCTAGTTTCTGGTTTGGATAAAATGACAAGTGAGAACACTTTAGTATGCAAATGTGGGACAGTCTGTTGGCAGCACAGGGTTTATTGAAAGGGCACATAGCTTCCTGTGGTCTGACACCTTGAGCATGGGTGTTTGTATGGATCCACATCTTTCAGATATACACAGGGATAAAGAATGGTATGTTAATGTACATATGTGCACCCACACATGCTATTTGTTATTAGGACAGTCTATTACTATGTATAGTAGGTTTGTATTTCAGACATACAATGTCAGCTGCACACACAAAATTGACCTATTTCTGGTACAGTCGTAAGCTCTTGGGTATTGTAGTAAATTGGTGTCTCTGCCAGGTAGCCCTTTAGTGACTGCATCGTACCTTTCCCTCTTTGGGATTGCTCAGACTATCCAGGGTGTGCAGATGTTTATCCAGAGTTAATAAAGTGGACTGAAGATTTTTCACTGAGTACTTCCCTTCTCTCTCTTTGTTCAGGAGAGCGGCCTTATTGTTGTGACCAATGTGGGAAGCAGTTCACCCAGGTAAACGCCCTCCAGCGCCACCATCGTATCCACACAGGAGAGAAGCCGTTCATGTGCAATGCGTGTGGGCGGACGTTTACTGACAAGTCTACTCTCCGGAGACACACCTCAGTGAGTGATGGGTAGCCTGTTTGAAAACACAGCCCTTCTGGGGTGTAGGTTGCTAACCTGGAATACCTATCATTATTTCAGTCCAGAGGGTCAGAGGTGGTAGCAGGTTCTCTCCTTGGGGGTCCTGCAGTGAAATCCAGCTAATAAGGTGAAGGACTTGAGCCCCCCCCCCCCCCCCCCCCCCCCGCCATAGCCAAATCTATGCTAAACACTTCCAAGCAGTGGCTGCTGTACAAGGCAGATATTTGGTAATTAGTACAGGAGTGGCTCACTAGGAAGCAGATTTGAAAGTCAGGGAGATCTTTGGTTTCATATCTTTAATATACTTTTTGATTGAGAAACAGCTTAGCTTTGTAATCCAGGCTGACCTTGGACCTAGGACCCTCCCATCTCTGCTTCCTGTGTGCTAGGATTATGGGGTTTTTAGTGGTGTGTGCAATAGTGCCTGACCCTGAAGAGAGGCTGTTCTTTTAAAAGATGCATGTATTATTAATAAGTATCTTTAAATTAGGAAACTTAGAGACACATTCAGTGACTCTTGTTTTGTTTTATTTTTAGATACATGATAAGAATACACCGTGGAAGTCTTTCCTTGTCATTGTAGATGGCTCACTCAAGAATGATGAATATGCAGCACCCAAACTTCCAGACAGATTACTACCTTTTGGTGAAAATAGCCATTTTAACAACCTATTGGAAGTCCAAGACAGTGTGCCTACCATACAGAACAGTTCTACAGACACTGCTTGCAAAGCAGTGGTGTCTCAGGATGCTCTGCTTACCACTGCCATCAGTGAGCTAGGTGAGCTGACTCCACAGACAGGCTCAATGCCTGCACACCTTCCCTCGCTGACCAACATGGAGTGATAACTCAAAGCTGTGTGTGTCAGGCAGTCTGTGTGACTGCTGTATTCCAGGTGATGCCAGGGACTAAGAAAAAAAAAGTTGTTTGTGCAAAGATGTAGGCAAGACTGGCCTTGCAGATTTCCCCAAACTTTCATGATCTTGCACGTCTGTGTCACACTTAAAGCTTTCCCGTTGATGGGATCCAAGATGGCGCCGACCATAGAGCAGTGCATCTGAGTAGT